>JADDOH010005553.1:0-11787 GCA_016648135.1 Agrypnia vestita
TTCTAAAAAAATATTTATTAGTATTTAATATAAAAAAATAATTTAATGTGTGTAGTGAGAAATGCAGAGGAAATTTTATAAGACATGATGGTCAGGCAAGTTGTTATAAAGCGTCAAAAGAGGTGGCGAAATTTATAAAGAAAAAAATTAATAACATTAAACGCACTTAATCTCGTTGTTTTCCTAATGTTTTGAAAAGTTTAATTGTTCTACTAAGGTAATAAAATGCCCAGGTACCCAGCGTAATATGACAGAGGTGGGCTTTTAGTAGAGATGGGCTTTTAGTATTACTCCTTAAAAATTAGCGGAAGATATTTTTAAAATTACCTGTAATTTATTATCCGTCTCATCAATACTAATCAAAGTTTCGTGCATTATTTTTTTGATAGGAGGTTCGGGTGGACTCCTATTAAAAATTATAAATACAATATTGTAAATATATGGATGTAATAATGTAAATAAAATACAATAATGTAAATATAATTAAAAAATAAACTAAATCCTTAACAATCAAAGCTAAAATCATACAGTACAAAGTATACCGATGCGCAGTACAAATGTCGATTTAAGAAATTTCTCATCCCTACTTCGTCAACGTAAGGCGAAATACAGTTTTTAGTTTTTTAAAAATATCATTAATGAAGTATTAAAAATTGCCAAAATTTTACATGTATACAGGCCAAAGTGTATATATGATATTTTTTTAATAAAATATAAAAGTACAATGAAAAAAAACGTTCAATTCATTCGATAAAAACAGTGAATTTTGACAGAATTTTTGTATTCTAACCTAAAAATATTGTTTGAATACTGTCACCTCGATATTTGAAATGTTTTATAACATGATTTACCTGTGTTCTTGGGGCAAACTACTTCTTAAACTAATTCCTCTACATGGTAACTTTCGTTTTCTGACATTCTCATAATGCTTACGAGGCATTTTATAAATAATTTTGATAAAACCTCGGGAGTCAACACTTTTCACGCACAAGCACCGGTGTCCGGTGGACGTCTAAAGAGATGATTTGTTCACTTTTAACGGGATCTGTTACTGAATTATTTCAATTTTTACAGCATGAGGTATATTTTTTTGAATATTTTTTCATTAATGACAATAGAATTATCTTAATACCCATATAAAATTTAATCAAAAAATATAATCATTTTATGGTTTTTTGGATGTTGCAAAATAGGAGACGGAACGTGAATTTTTATCTTTTTGAAAACGTTGTATTTAACAACCTACCCAAAAATAATAATATGTTTCCCCCCAAACTTTCTGATGAAACTATTTTTATTCAATTTATAAAAAAAATATATGGTCTTTATGTGGAAATATTTCGAGAAAAAGTGTACCAAAGATAACTCTATTGCTAGAAAGATTAAATAGGGCTTCGGGATTATATAGTATTTATGATAATAACAAAGTATTTTGTTGAATTTTTTTAAATAAATGCTTTAAGAATGAATGGATCTTTCATTATAAAATTAATTTAATGCATGTTTAGCTGTAATTTTGGCAACAAGATTCGAAAACTTTACACTAATTTGAGTTTTTACACTGCAAAAACGTGAAGCATGTACTATGGCGCCTTAAGCATATACGAGCCACGCTGTCTAGGTCAAGCAACGTCACACACTGTAACTTCGCATGAAACAAAATTATTTTTGCAATGCAACTTTAAAGTCTCATAACTTTTTCATTTGTATAGATACTTTAATGAGTCTTTCACATTTTTGTTTCATTTTACTTACATTTTTATAAATAATCTATAAAAAAAAATTTTAACTTCTTTATTACTGGATTTGTCCACCGCGGGATTATTTAATTAAGAAAAATTATAGACGTCATCAGCCACATTATCCCCTTCGGGCCCACAGTATCATTTTGTTCTCGACAAACAATTTTTAACTGAGCTATTGACAAATGAGTGGTATATATCCGAGTATCATATATGATACTGTGGGCCTGAAGAGGATATAATGTGAGATAATATAGCTAGTAGCCACCGATGTTTGTGACTATATTTTAGTGCGGGTATTAGTAGAAATAGTTTAATTTTGGTGTTTCGATTCTACATCCAATTGTCAATTATGGAGCTGATTTTTAACAAATTATAGCCAATAGTAACTTTATCCGTGATGAATCCAAAAGAAATCACAACTCTTGAACATATCATTTTTCGACAAGGTTTGTTTATGTGTATACTATCGATTTTTAAAACTATTTTTTTTAGTAAATAAATGTAACAGAGCTTGTCCACAATATTTTACAAGTAGATTCCTGCCTAAATTATGAGTAGAAAATGTTCAACTAACAATGTACTATAATTTCAATAATTATGGAGGTAAGCTACTTCATTTTTTTTTCTCAATATTTCTAACTTGTTTTCTGTAAAACAATGGACTACCATAAAAGTATATAACTTATTTATTTGAATACTTATTAAAAATTCTTTCACTCAAATAAAAGCCAAATAAAATGAATAAAACCTTCTAAAATTTAGAATCAGACTTTTGCATTTAACCCAATGGCCCCAGAAGTCTCAAATGACTTTATGAGTGGCAAAAATCATACCAATACTATATAGCCTTTGCAGTAGCAATGAGCTTGGTGAGATTTGAAATTGACATAATTCAATACTACAAGATGAATGAAAAACTTTAAACATACATTTTTATCATCCGCGTCGCGCATATTATCTTGCTCTATTAATTTCTGAGGGAAAGGTAACTGGAGATTGTTGGGCGGCACTCGAGTGTTGCTATTGTAGAACTGTTGGGACTGTATTGGACCTCTCGCACTGTTACTTTCTTGCTGCGTGTTTCCTTTATTGAACTCCGGGAGATCCTGAATACCAAATATATGTGATGATTATAAAGTTATTATTGGAAATAACATTAAACATAAATTCTAGGTATCCTTGCATTGAAAACTTACTGCCGGCATAGGTGGAATGATATTTAAATTGTTGATACTGTTAGGATACACCATCTGCAGAAAGTTCTGGTCCTCTGGAACGCTTGTTTTATTCTGTACTGGCATGTTATTGTTGTTGGGAGCTCTCGGAACAAAGAATGAAGGTTGGAAGAGGTTGTCCAATGCAGGTGGAGGCTGGTGCTGAAATCATGTTTAACAAAATAATATACATTACTATGTAACATTCACCAATTATTGAAGGTATACTAACAGAAGGCATTAAGTCAAATTTTGAAGATTCTCTAATTTAAATTGGAAGATTTATATATTATTTTGCTTTACATCCTGATATAACGTATTTTGTCCTAGGATGTCTGGTTTTCAAGCCAATAAAAGCATTAAGTCATATTGATCTTTTTTTCTTCTGACAGAAAGCACCAAGACCTATTTGTATCAAGTTGGATTAAGGTAAAAGTTTATTGTTTAAATGTTTAAAGCATAGATTTTTGCGTTCTCCACCAATCAAACAATCTGTTTCCTTAAAAGTCTATGCTTTTAACAAACATTTAAATCCAACTTGATACAACCGGGCCTAAGTCATATCATGCTTTCTGCTAGAACAATTTTTGCCACTAGATAGGTATGTAGTGCGGTAGGTCATTATTCAAATCAAGCTGTCAACAAAATTTAATACTGATCTGCGAAACACTATTTTGAGTCTTAAGTTTTAATTGGAATGGCTCAGTCTTGATGAACAAAACTTATCTTAAAATTGTACTCATAGGATAAGATGACGAAAATTATGAAGGTGTTAATTATTTTTGTCCTGTATGTTGTTTTTTTCATTATAATTCAAACAATTAGCATAAAGATACAGTAAAACCCCATTAATTTGAAAACTGATGATTCGAAATTTGCCATAATTCAAAATGTTTAAAACACACAGGTCCAAGAATGTTTATTTCTTAATTGATTAACCCCGATAATTCGAAAACTCCATTAATTCGTAATTCAAAATAATTTTTACATCCTTGTGCTAGTGATTGGCCCAGTCGCATTTTTTCTAACTCGAGTACCTCGAGTTGAAATATTGGTCGACTCGATTCGCAACTCGAGTTGACTCGGTGTCTATTTGTGAACTGAGACTGCCAGATCGGTACGTACGAACGCCATATTACTGTACGGGTACGTCTTTCGTATACTCAACTCGATGTCGTAAACTCGTTAGTCAATCAACTCGAATCAAATAAAGTTTTAGAAAAATAATACAAGTAAGGAAAGATAAGAAAAGATAAGGATAAATAATAGATTTATTTATTAACAAAGAGATAAGCATTCAACAATATGTTTTTTCTTCAAGTGATTTACTAATGTGGAGGTGTTACTTATATCTTTATAATTACAGGTATATAATTTGCATTTAACTATGTTGTCATTTTTATTTTTGGAAAAAAACTCTCATGCGACGCTCTTATTCTTTTCAAGGGGCCTATTAACTGCAAATACGCATCACTATTACTATAATATATTTGCGGAAAATTAAACGCGAGTAATTAATAATTACGCAAATCACTTACAGCGGTCATGGTCACTAGAAAATTAATAAACAAACCGAGCCGAGCGGCGCACGGCGCCCGCGAGTTGAAGCGGCATCGTAAGAAAGTGCGAGCCAGCCGAGTTGATCATCAACTCGGTTGGCTCGAGGCAACCTCGAGAAAACAAACACGTGTCAACTCGCTAGCTTGAGTTTGTTTGAACGATACGTTCGCGGACGGCGCCGACCACGCTGCTCGGCTGGGCTCGGCTGTTGTCGGAACACTTCACCAACAAGGCGAGTGTTCCTATGGTTATAGTGCCGAGCCGAGCTGAGCGTCGGAATGAAAAGCTCGGTTAAGCTCAGCCGAGCGACCGAGGACGCGTGACGCTGTCCGTGCTGTCCGCAATCGTATCGTTCAAAAATTATCACATTCACATAACTTTCTCAGCGAGTTAACTCGGTTTGCTGGAAACGCAACTCCATTTGGCCTCCTTCCAAGGCAAATAACCGCACTTGTACGGCACTGAGATTTATGTTTTTTGCTACCTTCCACAGCTATGACTGTGTCCGTGCTGAGAAATTACCGTAGGGAGGCCAATATGTAGCGAGTCATATTTTCCCGTACGAGAGAATGCCGAGTGTTCCCGGCTGTACGGGGCATTCGGATTGCAGACCGAGTGCTCCATTGGTACAGACATTTTTCTGAGAAGTCCAACTGATGCGGGCTTGCCTATGATGGGGACAGGGACATCATTATGTATTGCCTCTGAAATGGGACATGGCGTAGGCCGAAGCACACCGGACGCGCCAAGATATGAGTGCGACCTGACGTGATTACGTCCTCACTAGACCCGCGTCGGTGTGTGGAGACTTGCATGAGATCCATCTCGACGTTCACAGGTAGTCGGCATGGCACGGTGATGCCCTTCCACTGCAGGAGAATGTCATGTCGGCGTGATCGCAAACGGTCCCCGTAGAACGCAGAATGAGATCGCCATGAGTGACGATGACGTCACCGACTTAACCGACAAAGGCGGGCCCGATATGCTAGACGAAATACCGAGGATAAACATGACGTGGTTATGATGGTTCTACCGAAAACGGGCCCGGAACGCTCCCTGAAGAGATTGAATTTTACTATTGAAATTTGAAAATAATAATATAATATTTTAATTCTTAAAATATGTTATTTGTGCCGCAGGAGCATTGGCGAAGAAATAAATTCCTGAACATAATGCTAACCAAGATAAATACTACTACATAAAATACCTTTGAACGATAAGGAAATTGAATAAATTCCGATGACTTTTTAGCCGCTAAAAGCGCCTTTCTGTGATAATATCAATTTGAAATATTTCTTAATATTTCTGAACAACCTCCTTATGAGTGACAAGCATCTACAACAGTTTGAGAACAACCAATTTGATAGCCCTGATAAGAGCCTTGGAACGCGCTCTCCATACGAGTGATGATTGTGAGGTGTGACGTCATCCATCTCGGCGCAGGCGACCGCGCCCGAGCGACTATGTTAATAAGGGTCATTTTAATTACAGCCGCAACAGCTATCGGATCAATCTGAAACCTTTTTTTTGTATTCTCCCAGTGAATACCTATCTGTTTTATACACACACACACATAAATTGTCATACGCGCGCCTGAGAAGCTTAATAAAGAAATTCCTTCTGGCGGCCCTGCCCTATTGAAATGCTTATAATTTAATTAATATTCACCCGACATAGTCGAAAGTATAACCAAAAGACGCGCTGAGACAAGTACTTTGTAACTTTTATACAAAAAAAACCCTGTAAACACTTGTTTACTATTTTTTATGAATTAATCAAGATTTGAACTCTTACTGGCTGGATTATATGTAAAATAACTCGAATTTTTCGGACCCAGCACATCCAATGATTATGTCATAGCCATCTGCTCGGTCTGGCCTAATGAAATGACATAATTTAAACCCCGGGGGGTTGCAATACATTTAATATGCATTTAATTGTACTTGTACTGCGAGTTCTGTCGGCCCCGACAGCGAGATGAGCCGACTGGCGTAGTTCGACAAAATGCCGCCAGGGTTGCCATGTCACGCCCGGTAGAAGCCGCCTTTTGATTGGTTTACGTCATCTGCGATGACGCAATTTCCACCATCTTGGAAAATAGTATAAATAAACCGGTATCGCTAGGCAGGTGATTGTTACACTACTCATGTGTCATTATATACGCCATTAGACCACTTTTATCTGGCTTTTATTTCTCTCCTACTTCGACCCTGTTACCTACACTGGACTGACTTCTGCATTGGACCTGACTACTGCTTCGAATTTTGGACCCCGCTTCTGAATTTTTCTGCGACCTTGCTGGGACACTGGACGACGATTTAGATTTCTCCACGGACCTTTCGCTTTACACTGAAGCGAACTGCAGCGCACCACTGTCTACCGGCATTTGAACGATATGGCCGTAGTACAGCTTCGGTGTGCGCTTTTCGAGCCGAAGTACGAGGGGACCGTGCTTAAATTTGCTTGTTCCCGTGCGAAACAATATCTAAAGAAGAGAGAGGTACTGCTCCTCTCGAAACAGTAGTAGTGATAAATAATTCAAATATTAGTAGCACAAAGGTTAAATATAAAATTACAATTTTAATTAAAATGTTGCACCACAAAGTGACGAAATTGTTCAATTTTATTAAGTGAGTTTCACTGTATATTTATACTTTGTGATTATAATATTGAGATGTTCCCTTTCTTTAAACAAGAACTTTAATTAATATGAAATTTTCTCCCATATTTTCATTATTTTAGTAAGGCACAAAACAGATGGGATGTACGCGCTAAGTTTCTAAAAATGTTAAGGCATTTGTCAAACATCAAAATTGACAAAGTGACAATGTTATATAAAAGTGTTCAAGACTCGATAGTTACTTTATATTACTATCTTGCAGGCGCATGCAGTAGGAACACTGAAGCATGACTTTTTTGTAAATGTATATTTTGAAAAAAAAAATAGAAATGAAATATTTATGCGACAGATTATTATGGTATATCAAAATATGAATACTATGATAATAATTGTGATAGAAATATTATGAAATATATGTTGTATTCTGATTTTTTCTCCAAATAATTGGTTACGTAAAAGTCATGCTGTGATGTTTCCACTGCACGCCCCTGCAATCTCTAGATTAAACTGCTTATAGTTTTCAAAGCTATTAATTGTAATAAAGTAGAGGAGCATTCCCATTTGAAATATCATTATATATACATATTTTATAGGTATTTATAATAAAACACTATGAATAAAAAAATGAAGAACAAAACTAACAATGTATGCTGTTGAAATGCAAGGTGTGTGGTTGACACATTTGGAGTAAAAAATATTATGTCTATATTTGATGAGCGATCTAAAAAAATATTTACTGCGCACAGAATATTTTCACCATGACTAATTTTGATTAATTTTACATGATCAAATAAAAAATAACATTAAATAAATTAAATATAAAAATTCAAAAAACACAATGTTTTTTATAAGAGTTCAATATTTTAATAAAATATTGAACTCTTATAAAAAACATTGTGTTTTTTGAATGGAGTTCTTTGCAATAAATAACGTCAGTGTTCAAAAAATTAAAACATTAAATAAATTTTTAAAAATTTCATCAATCATTCTTGTGTTCTAAGTTTTGAGAAGATATTAAATATCCCAATAAAGTCCCTTAGTTTGAAATCAAGGGAAACATAATTGGGGAAAAAACCTCATGTTAACAGCAGAAAGACAAAAGTAACTTTTGGCACACACATTATATTAAAGTGTGCGCCAAAAGTTAAATATGACGACATTTTATAAGGTTACACCAACATTTAGTAAACAGACTTTTATTATAATAACATATTTTCTATTAAGTACCCAGTGACATCTAAGGTGAAAATGTTTGACAATTTGAGAAAATCAAAGACAACAGACTTGTCTTATAACTCTGATATTGGGTGATTATAGGAAATTAATCAATCCAATAACATAATTTCCAACCCAACGACCCAGTGAAGAAATTTATAATAAATTTGTATTGATTACGTTGTTTTCCAAGCATATTATTTACTCCAAAGGTCATGTTACAGTCAAGCAGTAACCGTGAATTAATGCCACCGGATGTAATTTGCATTATTTGTAAATTATTTATGGGTAAACAAAAACAAAACACTGTAAATCAATATCACTAAAACAGCATCTCAATAAATTTAAATTTTAAAAATGTTGACTCAGTTTAAGGTGGAAATCATAAATAAAATGAGAATAACAGAAGAGGGCCTCTCGGCACCCGTCTCTAGACACACTCCACTTACTTGGACAACAGTGATCTTTGTTTCACTGATCCTAAGTAAAGATTTGAGAAGCTGTGTACATGAATCATCTACAGTCGTTTGCATCTGAAATGTTTTAAAGGTTTTAGTAGGAAAATGCACACTAATAAATTTATTATAAAAATATTTATATTTACTACAATTTTGTTTAGTAAACCATTTGTACACTTCTTGTAAAATGTGAAATTCTATTTTGTTAAATATTGTACACCACGTAAGAGTAGTTACGGGCTTAAAGAGAGACGATTTTAAAACTCTAATTGAATCAGAAAAATAAAATCCTGTAAATATACAAAAAAGTATACATATGTATTTTTATCCCAAAAACATGCATTCCTCTTGTTCAAAACTATGTCTCCTAAATGTCTAATAACTGACATAAACGGCTGTATTCTGAAAATAACAAATCTGGAGTTTTGTCTAAAATATAAGTTTTTGATGAATATAAAAAATAAGTACTAATATTAATTTAAAAGTTGTTAGAAATCAGTTTCACACACGTCTACCAATTTCCTCACTCACAAGAGTTCAAATATTAAATTAAAGCCAATATTTTCATCGCAATGATACAAATATTGACATTAGACAGATGTCTTGACGTTTCTCTACGAGTGTCGGGGTAACCATCACCAAAATAACAAGTTTGTTATTTTCAGATTATAGCCGAAAATATGATATTTTTAATAATAGTTAAATAATTTTTTAATAGAAATACATATTGTGAATTTTTCCAGCATTGTCAACAAAATTTACAAACACTTTCAAATTTCAAAATTTCCCATCAACATTTATTATTCAAAATAATATGTTGATCAATCCAGTTTCAGTGACCTCACATTGCGAACTTTGTTCATTTACTACTGTTTGTAAAGCTCTAATTTTTAAATAAATATGTATATTGAAATCAGACCTTCTACTACGTGCATGTCCACATAACTTTTTTTTAAATAAAAAACTTTCTTTGTATTTTTACCACCATTAAAGAAGTGACCCACATGAGCTTACTCACCATATTAACTTTTGTATTTTCAACTAAGCAAAGTTGGAAAAACAAATGTGTATGGCAATAACACAGTTACCATAAATTCTCATTTTCAGTGGTTTACAAGATTTAATAATGGTTAAAATTACGCTCGAATTTAATTATAACGAGCATGACGGGATCCACTGAATTTGCTTGTTATTGGCGGTACTCATTATATCAGATTTGTATATTGTGTGCAAATTCTTTTTTTTTTAATATTGTTATGATCACTCTATTATTTGATTGTAACTGATTATCTAGCGCTATACTATACTCTTTAAGTATACCTTTACGTCAATGACGTACCTAAAAATAATATTAATTAAAAACTTATGTATACAATGTACTTGATCATGAATAATTTCAATAATTTATACATATGGTATATGTACATATTAGGTCCTTACCTATGAAAATGCCATTTTGTATAGAAAAATTCAAAGGTTTTTTTAAACGAATGTTTTTAGATGAAAAGTATATATTTAATTAATTGAAGCATTGGCCATTGTTGTCAACGCACTTTTACCATTTTAATGGAAGTTCGTTGACTCCTTTGCTATAGAAATCCTGGGACAGGAATCAATGAATTATTTAAAACTATTTTCACCGCCTTATCGGAGTTGAAATTTTTCCTGTGTAAAAAGTTATCCAAAATCCAAAAAAAATTGGAAATCACTAGGTGCGAAGTCTGGCGAGTTAGGTGGGTGGAAAAGGAAACTTGAAGAAGATATGACATTAATTTGAAATTCCAAATCGAATGCAAGATATTTAACTTCAAACTAGCCAATATTAAAAAACAGCAATTTATACAAATCATAGGCATGGACCTAATATATAATACACTTGATCACAAATAATTTCGTCATTTTTGTGAACCGAGAGACACTTTCGTTTATTGGTGGATATGTTTCCGAGGGAAGGATTTGTGATCAATACAGTGATCTGCATTTAATATAAAGTGAGTCATATCTGAAATTCAGTGCAGGTCGCTTTAAAAGCAAAGTGAACACATTCATTGTTATAGTATCGTTTTTTTCTTTCAGTAACCTAAGCAATTATGTTTGCACAGCTTCCAAAATTTGTTCAATATATCTGGAAATTATGCTCATTATAACAGAGAGGGATTGTATGGAAATACACATAAATCAAGATCATTTTACAGTTTTGCTCATCATAGCGGGGAGATCCCGTAGATGAGTATGTACAGATACCTGATTAATTCGATATTCAAGGGACCCAAAAAAAATCATTTTGAATTATGCGGAACCCCGTTAATTCAAAATTCAAGGTACAAAAAAAAAACTAGATGCAATTGCGAAATTCGCCAAAAATTAAAAAACTCATGAAAAAACCCATTAATTTTGTGAAAAATGTCTGTATTTTTGTATATTTCAAGAAATCATTTCGAAAATGCAATATTTATTATGCAAATACCAAGATAGCAAAATTTCTATTACGCTGATACAAAGACTGCGACATTTCTATTACTTAAGTACCCGATACTGGCATATTGTTATTCTCACTTGCAAAAAAAATCTAATTTTTTTTTTAATTTTGTTAAATTTAAAAAAATATATTTCGAATTATCAGAGCGAATCTACTACAAAATTAACATTTTGGGACTTGTGGGTTTGAAAATTTTCGAATTATGGCGAATTTCAAATTATCAGGGTTCGAATTAATGGGGTTTTACTGTATCTGAGCTTGTTTCAACCAAGTTCAACATAATATAATTATAAAAAATGGAGTAACACAAAATAGCCACTTGATCGTGATTAATGAAAATGATTTATTGAATTTCATTTCACCTCTTTCCTGATAAGACTTATGACCAACCCATTGTGTGTGAATTTGGGTACATTGAAACAATTTTTGGTGTGAATCTTGAATTAAAGAGGTCGATTTTAAAAATACATCACAATACTACATGTAAATAGATATA
>JADDOH010005554.1:0-17968 GCA_016648135.1 Agrypnia vestita
ATAAAAAAAATTAAATATTGATTGCAAAATTTTGATAATTTGTGGATGTTCCAAAAATCAAATAAATTAGAATTGAATAATTAATTAATAACTAGTATTATAAGAAATTAAAAAGATAATTATTTGCAAAAACGGTTTTGTTTTATACTATAATAAAGTTGTTTTGTTGTTACTGAAGAAATTTTATTTGGTTTAAATTTTATCTTCTTCATTGCAATGGTCTTCCATTGTTTTTTTTCTATACGTTCGAATAATATCTATGACCTATTATATAATGTGGTATGTCGTTGTATTGAACATTAAGAAGACGTATGGGGAATAGGCCTTGCCACCCCCTTTCAACCCTCCCCTTCGCCAGAAACTAGGTTGTGATTAGTAGAGAGCAAAGCAACTAAGTTTTCTCTTGTTAGGTCTCAATTTTCTAAGTTTAACGAACCACTCGGTCCAAGACTCACGAACTGTGACTTGGGGTCTGGCAGGAGGCCAACATGTGTTTCTGTAAAAAATCTCCCAAATGTAATGATAAGAATGTATCAATACCGAAAATATCAAAGTAATTTTTCAATACAGAAATTATCACCGTATAGGTTAACCTTTGAGAGGGGTTTATATCACCCATGCGAGAAAATACATTTCCCTCTCATTAATTGAAGATCTTCAATCCACTTTACATAAATTATTATCATAGCTTTTTGAGATTTAGACTTCTACCTGAATGGCAGTCCCACTGTATCTCTTATTTTGGTATGACGCGAAGATCGTGCTTATACATCAAGTTTTCTATTATATTCTACCAAAATGTTTCCAATGAGAATTTAAAAAATAAATACCATAATGAGGCGATATGTTTTCAGTTTAAAATCCAAATATAATGGGTATGGTCAAATCGTTTTTTTTTTAAACTATTTTAACGAGGTCAAAAAGAATCACGCACTCATGTCATGTGACAGTTGTTTGAAATGATCACAACACTATGGAAGAATCGATAACGGTCTACAATGTTCTACGGCTTTCGGGAAGCACCTGAAACATTCTACAAGAATCTAAAAGCCACGAGAATCGTCTCCTAAACACTAGGAACGCCTAGAAAGTTCAATACCAGCACTGGCCAGATATAAATAAAACGTGCGCGGGAGTAAAGTTGTTTTCGTTTTAGCGCGCTTGACAGCGGAACAGAAGCAAAGGCAACCGCGAGCTGCGGAGGCCAGGATGGCCAACCGATCAATAATTCGACAGCGAATAATCTGGAAAAGTTATTACGTAGCGAAATAAATCGAAGCGAATAATTCTTGCGGGAATAGGATGGAATGTTCTAGTGAATAGTGAATAAAGTGTTAGAGTGATTATAAAGTATCTATTTACGAGTGATAAATTACGAAACAGTTTGAATTAAATAAAAACTTTAAGTTAAAAAGTGTTAAGTGACTGTTCGTTTGATTAATAAATTAATCAGTAATTAATAAATCCGTAATTAAATAATAGCGTTTTCATTCATTCCTCTCGCATCCGCGATACGTGACACAATTTTAAACTTGTTTTGTGCTGTATATTAGAATTAATTTTATATTCATCATCATCATCTTCATCCCCGTAGTATAGGATAATACAGGATAGGGCCTATCCTATACTTCTTTTAGCACCTCTTTGGACATGTTGAACTGTGCCAATTCTATTTTTTTTTTATTAATAAAATATGTTTCAAAAATACAAAAGTTTTTATAGATAAAGTTTTATGTAAGTCGAACAAATATTTTTCCTGTCAAAATTGCTTTAAATTTAATCAAATGATCACTCTGTTCCGTAAAATGTCGAGGTTGGCGCCCACATTAACCACACAAACCACAAATTTTTCACCAAAAGCCAAACAGTTGTGATTTACAATGTGTGAAATAAGTATAAAATAAAGTGTGTACAGAATCGTTACTAAAAAAATTTGGTCAAAAGTTATATCATCATCAAACAAATAAAAATACCGTTATGAAAGTAATTAATTTTTCAATTCGCTAATTTGTGTAATCTTATAGCGTAACGTATTTCTGCGTTATTAGAAAATTATTTTTCAAGCACTGGATTTATTTATTATTACTGGATATTTTTCAAGCACAAGTCGAAATTAAAAGCAGAAATGCCATAACCCGATATAATAAATTTTTAAACCAATCCATTTCGGTTCCTAAAGTGTGGAATTATTATATCATTACGTTAATAAGCAATATGAATTGAGTAAAACAGGCTGTAACTTAGAAAGAGAAATGAAATTTTCGTAAGTTAATAAAAAAATTCAAAAGCGAAAGTGAAGTAGTTGACAGTCTCATAGTTTAGTTGCATGCAGCCAATTTGAAATTAGATGTAAAAATGTTCAATAAAAATGTTTCAACCTTTTGACTGGTAAATAATATAGTACATAAATGTTTCCACTATGCCCGCTAATTTGAATCTATTCCGTGCATTTATTACAATGACTTATTTTTAAGAATAACTGAATTATAGTGTAACGAGATGTTGGAATCACAAATAGCTGTACGCAATCGATGATTTTGCAGCAGTCTACACCATCCACACTAAAATTGTAAGGTGCTAGAATGTTCTTGAATATTGGGATTATCTAGACAAATACAGCTTAGCACTGCGATGCGCAATCCAATATTTTGTCGTTTCACAAAAGTGATGATAGTAGCGGTAAACGAGTGATAAATAAAGGGAACACCTACCATGGGTAAGAAGTTTTTCGGATGCGAATATTTAACGGAATTTTCTAGGAAGTGATCGAAGCAATAGAAACAGCGTAGTATAAAAGTGTTCTTCGGACGAGTGATTAGAGATAATTGATGTGATATTAAGAAAATGTGAAATATTCTAGAAAAATATAGTAATTGTAAAATTAGGAATAGAGTTTATTTTTAAAATTAAATAAAGGAAGCATCTACCATGGGTGAGAAGTTTTTCTACATGCGAATATTTAACGGAATTTTCTAGGAAGTGATCGAAGCAGTAGAAACGACGTAGAAAAAGTGTTATTAGAACGAGTGATTACATATAATTAGTGTGATTTATTAAGAAATGTGAAATATTCTAGAAACATTTAGTAATTGTAAATTTAAGAATAAAGAGAATTTTTGCGCAATAAATAAATGTTTAAATTTGTTTTGTATTCATTTGCCTCCCACAGCCGCGTCCCAATATAATACACTATACCTTATCACGTTCGATAGGAAACTAGTACCATCTTTTGGTGAGTTTGTTAATTAATATCCCATATAAATTTTATATGCGAAATTATATTTTAAATTAAATGTTTTAATATTACCCAGCATACTAAATTACTTCAGTAGGAAACCAGTGCCATCTTTTGGTTAACTCGATAACTTTTTTCCCATATAAAACTTTGATTTATTAATTATGATGGATTAATTAATTAATCTGATGTTATAATTTATTAATTATTTCATTAATTGATTCACAAATTGTTGTATTAATTAATAATTATGGATTAATTAATTAATCTGATGATAAAATTAATTAATTATTTATTTAATTGATTCATGTATTGTCATCGAGAATACGTATTTTTGCAAAATTGAAATTTAGCTCGATTTGACATTAGAAAGCGGGTGAAATATCAGTTATAAAAATCTGTCCAGACAAACAGACAAAGAGGTGAAGCTAATATAAGTGTGGTAAAAAAGGAAGATCTGATGAAGAGAATTCCGAAGATAACTTTAAAGTCTTCCTAAATTCAATTGAAGTTCCTAATTGAAGTTAAGATTGCCTCAGCAACTTGACGCGAACATATATAGGTATATGATTTGAAGCAAAAACTTGAAGAGAAAAACTTATTAATTAGTAAATAAATGTTTCGTGCAGGAGGCTAATTACAAAGGTCATTATTTTGTAAAAGAGGAAAAGTTTAAGTTCTTTAACGTTTTTTAAATAATGTTTTTAAGTGAGGTCTGCAACTATTAAAATAAGAATGAAATGAGACCCGAGACCGTAAATATTATGTTCACTCAGACGTATACGTGGTAAATTTATTTATAAATGAGTGAAAATGAGTAAGTTTCTAACGTTACAATAGTTTATTTATTTATTTTTGTTCATTAATATTTATTTATTTATTTTATTTCTACGGTTTACACCTATTACAATAAAATAAGAATCTTATACATATCTAGATAACAGTGTACATTATATATGTAAATAATATCTGCATACATGATTGTTTACAAATGTATAAATATACATAGGTACATATGAAATTAATAAAACAATATCTTTTGTAGTAATTGTTGTAGCGTTGTTTTTTTGTTTGCTTATTGTAGAATAATGCGTATTTAAAATGTGCCTTAAATAGACGCAGGGGGAATATTCTTCTGCACTGATCCAATCCCCTCTCATAAAAACAGCGTTTTGTTCATCTCTTTACAAATTAGTACTCTATGACACAATATTTAAAAAAATATATATTTTTGCAAAAGTACATAAATCACAAATTAAGTAAAGACAATTATACAGTGTACAGCAGTATGAACAAAAACTTGTATTCATATATGTACTAACAAAGTTTAATCAAATAAATTAACGGTAAAATAGTCGTTAAGGAGATTTCGGTAATGATTTTAGTAACGTTGAGAATATCTGCAATTTGTGCATACTCGTTTCCTAAGATGGAAAGTTTGTTGATCGTGGAGCATTTTTGGTGAGATGTGTTGCTTTTATTGCAGTGAAAGAATGCTTGTGAACGAGTATTTCTGGCCGGTATGTGAAAAGGTATGGATGATAAGAGTTCTGAAGAATCCAAGTTATAAGAATGAATTATTTTGTACAATTAGACCTGTCTGATTAGACCTTTAATTCACGTATCTTAGAAATTTTAATTTTAATTTTATCTTATAAATTTTAATTTCACTTTTTCTAATGTCTGTATCTGAGTCGCATAATGTGGTGACCATAATTGGCTACAGTATTCCAGCTGACTTCTCACCAAAGATTTATATAGGTATGTGAATGAGGCTATGTTATTAAAGTTTTGTGAAGTGCAAATAATAAAGCGAGTAATTTGAGTCCTTTATTGAATAGTTTGTTTATATGGGTAATATAGTTTCGTTTGGGGTCTAGCAGTCCGTTCCGTTAATTTATGTAAATAATCTCTGTTTATTCTATAATCAAAGTAAATTGGATATTTTATTCTACAAAAGGTAACACTGTTTAGTTTATTAGCTGTACACCACATATTAAGTTTGTTAAGATATTCTTGTAGTAACTTGCAGTCTGTTATAGATCTAACTGAGACGAAAATTTTCATATCGTCTGCAAATAATAGAACTTGTACCGAGTTTGAAAAGTTAGTAACAATATCATTTATGAACCAATTGAAAGCAAAAGGTCCTATATGGGACAGTTGTTCAGTACTATAATTAAAATTTGTTTAGTTACGGTTGTTTACTTTACTCTTGTTACAACTTTTAATAACTGTATTATTAAACTACATATATTTTGTGTATTAACCGGTGCGAAGGAAAATTAAGATGATATGAAGAGGATACGAAATGGCTTACGGTAACAATTTGTATCTTTCGTATTCACGCGTCATTCTCGTTATGGCCGCCACTTCGGTCGCTCACTGCTTTATCGACTCAACGGATTCTCTTTCGGATTGATGAGGACGCGCTCGTTACTCTTGGATACAAGATATTGCCAGAATAAACAGGATCATGATAATCAGATGAAATAAATGATTCAAGTTGGGCCAACACCTCCCTTCAAAGACAAACGGTTCCAGTTTTCACTAACCAGATCAATATAGTCGGACATCATGAATGGAATTCTCGGGAGGCAAAATGACTGGCTGCCCACGTTTTTTGGCTATTCCCCAGCACTCACAATTACTTAATTTACCTTTAATTCGAATCTCGCTTTGTAATCTCATAAGAAATCTCAGTTCAAGTCACTTGAGTATTTATTCCTGCTTACCCGCATGCCGTACGTAATTTTTTGCCATCCTTCTTTACTCAAAGCACCGGAAGAAGCGGATGAAGACGAAAAAGTTATACTTTTTCATCATCTTCTGCAAATTGGTAACCCAAACCACGAATCACTGTCCAAATATCTATTACATTATATTACCTTATACTTTCAAAATAATAAATTAAATTTGTGATGAGTTTTAAAATTAATATTGATACCAATTTAAGCGATTGGGCAAAATTTACATCCATTTATCTCCTTACCCTGTGTAGTATCTTACAAGATTTCTATCGTCAGCTTTCTAATTATAATCTGTTATGAACAGACGATTGTTGATTCACAAAATTAATTTAAGTTTCGCCGGATCTATTTGTTTATCAAACTGCAGAATTGGATAAAATATTACGTTGATGGAAGATCAAATTCCGTAAATTAAACAATCAAAATGTTGCTTCTAGATATTTTATATCGGGTGTCTTTCAATGTCTTTAAAAAGCAAATAATTTTAAATTCTATAGAAATCTCTCACCTTTTAATTTAAATTATTATAAAATTTTAGTTTTCTACCCATAATCTAAAAATCTAATTATTCTACAAAAACAACTTTTTTATTTATTTATTTATTTCAAAAAAAATCCTTGTTTACAAATAAAGGTACTTAATACTAGTTTAACAATAAAATATAAGATAAATTACACATTTTTTTTGTTAAATTTTGTAATTTTTGTTTTTTTTTTATTTATTTTTTTTGATTTTTTTTTTGATTTTTTGATGAAATTTGATTAGCTATTTTCAATCAATTTAATTAAAGTAGGATTTTTTTAACAAAATATATTTTTATACTAACGATAAGTTCTAAATTACCCTCATAGCGAATGAGAGTAATTTCAAAATCGATGTTTTTAACAAAATAAAAAAATCTAATCGTTGCATGTGACCGTCTAGCAAGGTGAGCAAATTTCAGAACCTTTTCTCGTAGCTTCTCTTGGATTTATTATGAAAAGATGTCAAATTGAAATTAATTTATAAGGTTCCAAACATTGTTTTAAATATAAATATATTTCATTCAAAAACGACAGTTACTTAATTATTTAATCAAATTATAAATTACCAAACCAATAGCCGATGCTATAATGAATAATAAATTAATCAATTACCGAAAACTAGATTAGATATTTTTGCGATGCCAAGTCTCGGACTGACAAAATAGTCAACAATGCTGTTTTTTTCTAAATAAAGTCACATAATATCGTGGTTTAAAAATATTATTATTTAATATCTACATTTACAGGAAAAAATATTTAACCAAAATTTTCGATAGTTTTATTGAAATTTAAAACAGAAAAACTAAATAAGGTATAAATTATTTTAAAAATAATAAAAATTCAATATCTCTGATATGTGACAAGAAATTCAGAAAAGCACTACATCTTGCATCTCATAATGCAGTGAAGTTGGGAAGAAGGAGGAAAACCTATAATAGTGATTTGGTAAGTCTGTTGTATTCCAGGCCGCAGTAAGTTCACTGATGATGGCTAACGTCCGTCGAACGGATAAGGCACAGGAAAAAGAAAAAAATCGCCTGCCGGAGCGTATAAATTACAAAAGTCTTCAAAGAACTGCAAAGCGATATTTGATGGATTTCTGTATCCCGGCCAATATCACTGGAAGGCGGCTCAAACTGCGGTCAGCTAAATCGGAGGTACCCTGCAAGCTGATCGTATTAAGGAGATCTGGAACCACCAAGTTTGCAAAACCTGCTGTCAGCATTGCGGGCCCAGCTATGTGGAATCAGCTGTCACCAGTGTTACGATCCATGGGATATCAAGAATATTTCAAGAAGTGCCTAAAAACTCACTTCTTCAAGATTTTACAACTGTAAAACGCCCTTGAAGCATCTTTCACGCAAGAACGGTGCTTAAAAATTATCATAGATTGCGTCACCGTTAATTCCAATGGAATTAAGCCATATTTACTATAAAATCGATTAACAGAAAACCGACCCTGAATACCCTAACTGTAACTACCAGCTAAATTCATTACCGAAAAATTGTTACGTGGGTTGTCAGTATTGGGTTGTTCGAAAAGTAATATCACAGTATACGTAATATCGTTTTTGTTTGTTAAGATAAAGATGATTTTCTTATAATGTATAAATATTTTATTTGATTATATATTTACCATTTTGGTCCAATACTTTTTCTTATCTTTCTGGCAGTAGCATGATTCCAAAATTTATGATCTTTGCTGGCGAAAAACTGATCTAAGGCATTTTTAACGTACTTACCTGAAGTAAAGGTTTTGCCGTCTGAAAAATTTTGTCAGAATTTTTTGTCAGACAGGAACAAGTAATAATCGGAAGGTGCCAGATCTAGAAAATATGGTGGGTGTGGTAGTATATCCCATCCAAGCTGTAAAAGCTTTTAAGACGAGTAACTAAACTTGTATGAGGTCTCGCATTATATTGGTGGAAGACTATAATTTTTCTATTGATCAATTATATCCTATTCAATCTGTCAATTTGACGACAATACACTTCAGAATTGATCATGGTATAGTCCGGTAGAAGCTCAAATAAAACTTTTCCCTTCAAATCCCACCAAACACACGGAATCACCTTTTTTGATGAATCTCGGCTTTAGAAGTGCTTTTAGTTGGTTCAGCCTCTTTACTCCATGATTTCTTGCATTTAAATTTGTTTTAAATAACCCATTTCTCATCGCCAGTGATGATTTTCTTCAAAAATTGATAATTTTCTTGAGGTTTTGGAAGCAAATCACAGACCTCAAGGCAACGCAGTAAATTTATTTCTATAAGAATGTACGGAATCCATATGTCGAGTTTTGAAACTAAACCAAGACGTTTTAAGTGATCATAAACAGTCAAATTTGATAAATTTAACCTTTCAGCGATCTTCTGAGTTGTTATTCGGCATCATTGAAAGATTTGGCAGATACTTCGTGGTGCATGGCGTGGTACTGTCGGAAGGGAAGACGATGCAGGAACCGATACCGTAATTCCTGCATCGTCTTCCCATCTGACAGCGCATAAAATGGCCAGCTTCCATTCCATGTTAAATAGATTAATTAAAATTCCCCTTAACACCATTGATTGTGATAACGAAGTAAATATAATTAAACATATTGCTTTTAACAATTGATATAATTGCGCGTTAATAGATAGAATGTTGAAATCAAAAATTAATAATAAACTTATCGAAACATATTTATACTCAGGCAAAAATATTAAAACCACCGATAATACACTTTGGCGAAAAATTCTTTATAATGGTCCGATTTCTAATAAAATTACAAATTGCTTCCCTACTCATATTAGACCAGCTTATTACACAAACAATAATATTGGTAAAATTCTTCTAAATTCAAAAACAAAAATAGGTATGTTAGAAAAAAGTGGGATATATGAAATAACTTGCGGAGATTGTGACAAAAAGTATATAGGCCAAACCACTAGAAACTTAAATACACGCATAAAAGAACATCGCCGCTGCTTAAAAAATAACAATTTCTCCGAATTTGCCAATCATATAATTAACACCAATCATTCTTTCGATAGTCACAAATTAAAATTACCCCACTCGGTTCCTCATAGACGATGGATAATGAATAGTTTGGAAACCGTTGAAATCCTAAAAAATTTTAATTCTGGAAACACATTAATAAATAATATCACATTTCAGTCCAGTTCACCACTCCTATACCTGATGATGAGAGGGACTGCTCCTCTCGAAACTATAGTTGTAATTTAATAACTCATATTGTGTGTGTATTACAAAATAAAGTAAAACATATTTTAAATTGTTATTCGGCAATTTGCATCAGTTAATGATTTTTTTTTGTCTTCATCAGCTTCAATTGGTCTTCCAGAACGCGGTGCATCTTTAACATTAAAATTACCAGAACGAAATTTTGCAAACCAGTTTTGGCACTGGCAATCTGTCAATACGTATTTTCCATACACATCGAATTTTGTTTTTTGCTTGAACAGTATTTTTATTTTTTCATAGTACAAAATTAAAAAATGCCGATAATGGTGCTTTCGACTTTCCATATTTGATAGGGCACCAAACAAAAACCTTTGCACAGAATCTAACAAAAATTTTCAAAAACAATCCTTGCTATATCAGCTGTCTAAATATATAATAACTATGCGACTTAAGTGTGAAGTTTTTATTCGTAAAAAACGAAATTACTTTCCGAATTATAGTAGCCTCAGTCACTGAAGTAATCACGAAAATACAATTTCCATGTAACGTCACAATTGACCAATCCATTCAGCATTGTGATTTCTCAGTTCACTTGTTGCTTTCATTTTCAAATAAAATCGAATGACCTCACCGAAATATTTTTTCCAAATAATGCAAAATCGATTCCGCCGACGGAGCAAGCGGCGAACTAAATACGCCTCTTTGTCAGATTTTTTTTCTGTTGGAAATACGCCAAATATTTTTTGCCATTCGGAATTGAACATTGAATGAAAACTTAGTTAAATATTATTTTCCGATCGTCAAAATGGTCACAACATTTTATAATTGATTTTAGCTGCTTTGTTTAAAAATATCATTAAAAAACGATTTGTTACTCGAGTTCCGGTTTAACAAACTTTCATTAAAATTATACGGATATCTAAAAGCTTATTCGGTGTCCCATTTTTTCCCAGGAGGTACAATTTTTTGAATTGAAAAAATTATGAATAAATTATTTATAACCCTAATAAATACTATCTATATAAATAAAAATGTAGATGTTCGTTTGTACGAAATCGATAATCTCTGAAAGTTCTTCACCGATTGCTTTAAAATTTTGGCACAATTACGAGGATGTTTTTGTATACCTGATTTGTTTTCATACACCTACTATGAATTAATATAAATAAAAATGTAAATTTTCGATTGTCCAAACTCATAAATCTCATAAAGTTTTTTTTGATACAACGTTGCATTTGAATTCGAACAAATTATTTGAAAAAAGGCGCAGGTACCTACCCTTTCAATATTGATAAATATTTAGATATAGCGTTTTTCAAATACAAATTTTTGATAACATTCGGTCTTCTTTGCGTATATAAAACTTGTAATCCGATGATAAAGTGCAGCCAATCGTATTTATACAAATATTCAAATCTACACCGTTTGTACGATTCGACTCAAATATTTCATACTAATGCTTTAGGACATTCTCCCTCCCATTCTATCCCATTCCTCTCCTCCTGGTGTATTTTCAATGCAAATCTGTATCGTTCGACCGATCGGACTCAAAATTTGGAGACTTATTCTCTAGGACCTGGCAGGTAACGAAGGTGACTTTTCCCCCTCCCCTTTACCCCACTCCCTCCCCTGTTATATTTTCTGTACAAATCTACACCGTATAACCCATGTGACTCAGATTTTACATACTTATTTTTCAAGACCCGGCGGGTAATAAAGAAAACTTTTCCCCCTCTCTTCTTACCCCTCCCCACACCTGATATATTTTTATACAAATCTACAACGTTTGCCGATCTGATCCAAATTTTTAATTCTTCTTCTTCTTAAATCTTCTAAAATTCTTATTCTTTAGATTACGGTGGAATTCCTTCCTGAACATCCCATCCATCCCAGCCTAGATTAAATTGATCCTTTTTTATTATTAGAGACTGCGAAATAATGAAACCTTTGTGTGTCTCCATAAACTTATGTTTAATTAAATCCTTAACCCGAGCAATGCCGGGTATGAACAGCTATCAATATATAAAAATGTAAATATTCGTTTGTTCAAATTATAAAATCTCAGAAAGTTCTTAACGGATTGACTTTGACGCAATGCTGCATTCGAATATGCGCATGTTTTTATATACCTATCACGTCTTTATGTACTATTATTACATAGATGTCACATCTGTGACAGGTAAAAAGATGCTTCTTTTTGAAAAGCAGCAAAATTAAATATCATACATTGTATAATTAAACATATTATAAACGTGTGCTTTCTTTTTTCTTTCTTTTCTATTTACACGACTGAACCACAGTAACGCGTGGTCGGGTACAGCTAGTTACAAATAAATATGAAAGTACAATTTTAAGATAGAAAACAATACGTTAGTTGAAAAACCGCCTGATATTGAAGAAATCGAAAATACAAAAAAATTGACAGCGCGCAAACTGAACTGAGTTCTTAATCATTAATAGTAATTTTTTCATTGACAAATTAATTAATGGACAAAATCGTAAGTGCGGATCACATAATCGATAGATAAATGTATTCTTACGAGAACTTGAAAAATTAACAAAAGTGTTTATGTTTATGGGTGAAAGTAATAAAAACAATAAATAAATAAAAAATACAAATTTCTCTGGTTTCTCCTTTTTTTTGTACCTTGTCAGGTGGGATGTTGACGATTACTTGTGCGAAATTTTTCTGACCTGCGCTGCCCGGAATAAATCCAAAACCTGTCTCGATATTGCGCAGCCAGGACATTTGCCTTCTACCAACTTCCCGTCTTCCTTCTATCTTGCCCTCGAATATTAGTCGAAGGAGACGATATTTATTCCCACATAGTACGTGACCCAAATAAGAAACCGTCTTCATTTTAACATTCGACAGTAGTTCTCTACTGGCTTCAGCTCTTCGAATCACCTCCGGGTTGCTGATCATATCAGTCTACGTCCCCGGTATACAAATCATTCTCTGGATTAGTGAATCATTTTTTGTTTTATAGTTCACGCTCATATATCAAGTATATTAGTGATTATGTATCAAAATAGAGTGAGAAAATGTTTTTATGTTTCATTCCAATATAATTCTCCGAAACGCATATTTTTATGGATGTAGTGTCGGTATTCGTGGTCTTTTTTGCATTCCCGCAAATACCGAAGTATGGCTTTACTTCCAGTTTTAATTTTTAGTCTACGTTTTATCCTATGAAGAGACCCTTGGTTCCGAAACATCTCGATTATTCAATAAATAGGGGTTTAAAACAAAGTGTTTTATTTTATTAATATAAAGCAGTAATGATTCCGCGTAATCGAGGATTTGATAACACTCTACACCTTTAAAATAAATTGGAAATTACTACAACAATTCTGAAAACATCGCGAAACGACGTAAACTATAAAAGAGACTGACAGGCCACTGCACACGCAGTTACGTTGTTGTGACAAAAGAGCGAACTATCAATGACAAGCAGTTATAAGTGAATGATGAACTGGTGCACAATTATGAACCAGCGAAATAATTTACGAGAGTACCTATCGAGTTTCAGACTATTTTGACATTTAGTGAAAGTTACAGACCACAGACATGCGAATATTAGACAAACGAGTATCCAGGTAAATTCGTGTCTATTGATTTAAGTAAATAATAAAAAAATATTTTATTTAATAATAATAATAATTGGATAATTTATATAGCGCCTTTTTCGCGAATACTCACCTCAAGGGCGCTTAATATATTTCATTGACAATATAAATAATATTAGAACAAAGTTATTGAAGAACACATTAACTTGATTACTGACTCACTGACTCGTTGAAAGCATTCCTTAGATTTGTAATGACAGCAATATTTCCCTGTTTTGTCAGCGAGAATTCATTAAAGGGCTCTGGGCGCCTCGCACTCTACCCTCCGGAGGCAAAGGGTTGGGTAACGTGGGATTTTAATAAGTGTACCGAAAATAAAACGGGCGGATGCTGTGAAAAGATTCTTTGCCCTTTGCCAGGATAGTGACCGGATGAAGGCGACATCTGTTTCTTAAAAATAATAACCCTCACGTGCTCTTTGTTGCCTCCTTGCAAAATAAAAAGCAAACTGTGTCAGATATTACCGGATTCTTCACATTACGCTGGGATAAAATAGATGTAAAAACATGGTATGTTTTGTCTCAATTTATATTAAACTTTTTTAAGACGATGATAAGGATAACAATTCTCTAAAAATATGAAAAAAGAACTATTTTTCACCACACTAGCCACTTTTATCTATTTTTTATTTTTTCACCACATAATATATAACAATATATTAAATATTATCTTAAATTTCAAATTCCGCAACCCACAGACTCTGAAACTACATGGAGGTGATTATTTATTTTATTGGCACTTATTCAGATACACATTAAGCTATTATTTTGTTGAAAAATTTTTGAAAAGGAAAATGGTCCCCTTATGTCCGTTCCTGTGAAACTCCTCCACCGTGGCTGAAATGTAACTTTCCACGGTTGCACGTTTGTTTGAGATAGACAAAAAGATCGTGAACCTATTGAGAATTGAAATATTTAAAATGTTGCATGAACGATTTGGAAAAAAAAATATATAATTGGGAGCAATTCGAATAAAATCCCTAAAAAAATTGAACGATAGTTTTTAACAAATAGCTTATCAGATTAAAAAATTCGTATGCCGATAAAAAAATAAAAAAATAAATGAAATTAAATAAATAATTTAATTAAATTAAAATAATTAATTAACTTACATTTTCAGGCTCCCAGTGGAAGCATCGTAATATGGATTTCTTGTTATTTGGATTTCAAGAACGGTGGGAGTGGAAAAATTATATTATTGCGGATACAGAATTAATATTTTACATTATGTCATAATGTAATGATAGCGGAATTAGATCAACAATATATTTTTTTTTGATTTTTCCGTGTTTATTAGATAATTTATAGCTATAAAATATTCGTTCGCCGTGCAATACCACAAAAATGCTTTTGCCATATTTATTTATGGTTTTGTGTTTAGTTTATAGAACTCCATATTAATTTTTAACGAATTATTTTCAATTCTAATAAATATTATTATAAAGTTCTGCAAATTTGCATAAAGCAATAAATGTGATAGCTGTTTCAGCTTACTAGGCCATTATCAGTCAGCTTTTTCCTATCTGATGTTACAGGTTACTGAACTCCAATTTGTTGCTTTGGCGTCGAATTGTTTAAACACCACATTTTTGTGTCTGCATTGGTACACAATTAATTATGGATTATTTTACGCTATTCTCTTGAAAGATTCACGTTTCCACGATTTACTTACAGTTTTCTTTATTAGTCCGTTCATATTTCGTTTTATTTTTGCCTTCATTAAATTAAAGTTAGTGATCTATCATTTGAGTCCGACGCACAGCTTAATTGGCAGTTAGCCAAGGCAAAAACTAAATTTACTAGGCAAGTTTAGAGTTGCTTACCTTCCCTTAATCAATTATTCCGGAGATTATGTAAAACAAGGGCGCAGGACCCACCCTCAGCAGACTTTGAATATTTTCCCCCTAAGCATCTTACAATGTTGGTAGTTGGTTAGGGGCCAGTGGGGGTTGGGATTGAAGAATAATAAATGCTGTACCTATATATTGGATTCAATTTATTGACTCTGTTGAATATGTTAAACTATGTGACTAACAAACCATCCGTTTCCGATAGGCAGAGAGGAAAGAATGCCATGATCTTCCATTCTGGAAAACTACCTTTGCTTGGTCCACTATCATATACCTTATCGCGCGTGATCTTCGGTTTCACTCTAAAATTTGATTTACCGTGCCAGGTCTACTACAATATTTGTTTTATCATGCCAGGTCTAATTCAATATATGTTGGGTATTACCCAATATTTGATTTATGAAGCCAGGTTCAATCTAATATTTAATTTATCATGCCGAGATGCTTGTAGTCCAAGATATTCTTGGACAACAAGCATCTAGAGCACCACATTCTTAAGATTTATTAATTACAAATTAAATATACGCTTGGAAAATATAAATTATGAATATCTCCTTAGTTATTTACAACTATTAAACTTGTCTGTGAGACGTACTATGATAGACCTAATATTTCTTTATAAGATCATAAACAGAATGATTGATTGCCCCCAGATTGTTAGTCTGATCGACTTATATGCCCCATTGAGGTCAACAAGACACAGTGCAGTATTCTATTATAGTAGAAATGTCAGAAGTAATGCATTAGCAAACTCTGTAATTCCCAGATTACACTCATTAGGGAATGAACATGCAGAGGCGGCTAACATTTTTGCTGATAATATAACTGTGTTTAGGATAAAGCTGATACAATTCTTTTCATCTTAACGAAATGGAAATGGATAGTAAATTTTTCTGTATTATTATTTTACCTTTAAATTATTATTATTTGTACCTTTAACTATATTATTACTTTATTTGTCTTATGTTTTTCTGTATTATTATTTTACCTTTAACTATTATTATTTGTACCTTTTATCTGTTTTATTATTTTATCTGTCTTATGATATTTCTTTTTAAATTTATATTCTGTATTTTTGTAAAAACCCATAAGGGCGTTAAATAAATAAATAAATAAATTTCAAATTGTCATTTTTTTCATTTCCTTTTAAAATCTATGTTTGTGCTCCGTAAAGACATAGAGAAAAAATAAAACACTCAAATTTTCGTATTGGACCTGTTAGCTAGATATAGGAGTTTTCACACGGAAATCCTCTGTGTGAGAAGCTTTGCCCACTGGGCTATGAGAGCCGCATGCGGACAAACGTAGTTTTGACACGGAACTCTTTATTCCAACTGGAACCATATTAATTGTTATTCTGATTTCAGCATCACAGCCATCGTTATTTTATTTGAAAGCTATAAATATCACATAATATAGACTTAAGATACAATATTTTACATCAAAAATGTTTACAAACTGAACGAAGGGAATTTACACCTAAAATATTCGCTATTTTGAGACATTGGGCTTCATTTGTCTGTATTTGTATTCAAACAGATTTACACAAGACCTTTGTGTACTAAAACAATATTCTCAATTTTTTTTTTAATCTCTGTACCTACTTCTTTCTACCATCAATATTTGAAGGATACTGATGAGAAAGTCTACTCTTTTCGCAACTCAAAAAGTGGTAAACTCGAATATTATGTGTATAATACAAATTTTTAGTAAAAAATATAATATAAAAATATTAGAATTAAGGAACACTTGGAATTCACGGGACGTGGCTTTGGAAGGCAAATGAAAATGCTGAAAGTTAAGATAGTTTAATTTATTATCACAGAAAGTCCTGGACATGAGTTAAATTGTAGAACCGTGCTTAATTTTATAGTCGCTTAATGTTTTCCGAATATTTCACACTTATTATTGTATTGTTCTTTAATTCGCACTGACTAATGCTGTTTCTATTGCTAAGATCACTTCTCGTATATTCTGTTAAATGTTCACTCGTAGAAACGATTCGCCCCGGTATCGCGTGTTGTAATATCTCGAATCACTGATCACAATGGTTTGCTCGGTAGTATCACGGAGATGTCGCCTCGTTATCGTCACAAACTGAATTGCCCAAGCCCGCACCGTGTGACTCCTTATATAGCAATAATTCTTTAAATAGGTTTATTGTAGAGGTAACGAGAAACATGTCGAAGTATCCAGATTATTCTACGTAGTCTTTTATTAAAACAATGGAATGTCGTAGAATTCTCTAGGGAGATAGCGCGTTCACGGATGAGTGACCCCTTATTATATGACAGTCTGCGGTTTCGGTTGACTGAGCACCTTCGCGTGACACTGTTGTTTATTTTGTATCAATGCAGTGCCATCATGTAAAAATATTTGAATAAAAAATTGATTTTGTGTGTTCGTTGGCTTCAGGTTATTCTAAAAAAAATAGCTTTTGTGTGATTTTGACATTTTAAATAATGAAATGGTATCTGCAAGAATATCAGCATCAATGATAGAGCCAGCACGATACATTTTAAATATAAGATATTTTTGTGATTGGGGAAAAATAACTAACATTATTAGGATGCTGACATATAAACTCCGGTTTCTCATGCCGGGTTCAACATACAAAAATATATTCAGATAAAGGAAAATAATCAATATTTGTTATTGAGTATCTTGTATAGCACTGCAAAATCGGATATTTTCCATTGAGCATAGTTTGTGAATTTTGAAATAGGCAAGACGATCTTTTTAGGTGTGAAGATTTCTGTGTTGACCAGCTTTGGAGGACAAAATACGTAAAAACATTT
>JADDOH010005555.1:0-96384 GCA_016648135.1 Agrypnia vestita
GGGGAAAGAAAATTATTATTAAATACTTCCTCAATTCTTTTTGAAGAAAAACCTAAAATTATTTATATTCTTGATTCTCAGGGTCGAATGAGCAAGTAAATATGAATGAAATTTAAAAAAAGAGGCATTTAAAAAAAAACTCGATTTAAATTAAACCCAGCGGGCGTATTTTTATACAATTTCACCTAAGTGGATAGGTCATACAAATCATATAAAGCACTTGAGCTTTTAAAAGTGTATGTTCCACAATGGATTTTTGCGATAAAAATTATGTATTGGATTTACAAATTTTTAATTAAAAACAAGAACGATTCCAGTAATAATTAAAAAGAGGCCTCCAGGAAAAAAGTTACATATCAAATTTCCGGTTTTAAAATTGTGAATTTCCATGAAACGTTATAAAACATAAATACTTTCACAAGCGGCCGTATTCTGAAAATAACGAGGTTGCTATTTGAGACTGTTACCACAATATTCAAAAATAGAAAAACGTCAAAACATCTGTCAAATGTCAATATTTCTAAACCAAATTTTTTAATCAATTAGAAAAGACATACAGAAAATCAAATTAACGAAAAAATATTTTGACTGCTACCAGGATTCGAACCAACGGACCTCCATTATATCCGGGGACGGTGCGTTATCCAATTTCGCCACGGCAGTTTGGAAAGTTAACAAAAAAATTTATACGTAGTCTCTTTTTAACTGATTAAGATTTTTGTTCCATTTTTAAAGCTCGATCTTTTTCCATACGCCGGAGGACTTCATCATTCGTCATTTTATACGTCCGGGAAACTTTCAATATGCGTCCATAGATCCACATCTCAAAAGTCTCGACTTTGCGGATTAATTCTTGGTTAAGTGTCCACGCTTCAACCCCATTCAAGAGAATGTCAAAAATACAACACCGAACCATACGCATTCTAAGTTGTAGGCTTAGGTCACGGTTACAAAATAACAGTCTCAATCTGAGAAACGCACTTCTTGCCATCCCTATTCGTGCTTCTATTTCTTGAGACGGATCCCAGTTCTCATTCACCCATGCACCTTAGTATTTGTATTGCGTGACTCTTTCTATTTGTTTTTTTTGGTTAAATTGGCGTTGGAATTGACCATTTTGATGCTATTAACAATTTTGTTTTGCGAGTGTTTATCTTCAGGCCATACCTGTTACTTACTCCATTCACGTTTTTTACTAGTGTTTGGATGGCTTGAGCATTGTCTGCAAATAGTACTGTATCGTCTGCGTATCTAATATTATTTATTTTTTATTTAAATAATTACACGGACATAAATAAATACGTCCCGTCTATTATTGATTATTGGGGTAAGTAATAACCGAGTAAAGTGGAATGTTCAATTCATTTTTTCAATTCAATTTATTTATTTTTTATATAACATTTACATTACAAACACAAAATTTAATTCGTAAATGTTATAAATAAGTTAAAATTACATAAGCATAGATAAAGAAGCAAATATTAAACATGTATAAAATCATTCACATCAAAGGTGTAGGAGAATCCTGCTTTGGAATACCCTCTCAGAGACGTGGGACAGATCGATATCCAGAGTAATATTATTCAGCATAGCAGTCGCTCTTCCAACAGGCATAACCATTGGCAAGTTGGTCCTGTATATTGTAATGTGAAACAATCTATGCTGACGCTATTTTAGGTAATTATACAAACCAATGCTCCGCATAATTTCAGGATTATCGACCATACCGCGCAACAATCGATAAAAATGCGTAATCAGATACACATTCCTTCAAGTCTCTAAACTGTTAAAGCCAAGCGTACCCTGGAGGAACTCGGTTGGGTAGAGCCAAGGATAACGTACTCTCTCATGTAGAGATATCTTAGAAACTTTTTTTGTACTTCTCTACCATAAGTGAGTACTTAAGCTCATGTGGCTCCCAAATCATCGAGCCACTCTCGAGTGTACTTCGAACCAAGGAGTTGTAAAGAGTTCTCAGTACGCGGGTATTTTCGAAAACCCTGGCTGTACGAAGAACAAATCCTAACATTTTCAATGCATTACCACTGTTGTGTATCTAGGCCTAGTCTATTTTTGAGTGTTGAGGTGACAATCACTAAAATGAAGTTAAGAGATTAAGACAGCAGCGGCTGGAGCACATAAGGAGTTATATCATCTTACAACCATATTTCGTCAAATGGAACAAGAATAATGAAAAAAAAAATGAAAACATAAAATGCAAAAGATGTTCAGATGTGTGTGTCTGGCCGAAACCCTAATTTTTCATTAAAAAAATCGAATTCATCATGAAAGATCGCGAGAAAGAAACATCACGAAAGAAATCTCAAATAAAAATAAATTTTGTTAAATTAAGTGTTATAGATTCTCAAGTAATGAAGATTTTTATGGATGGAATGAGAGGAAGCTTCGGAAAATATCTTCAAATGCAGGTACCTAGATCGCTGTGATTTGCAAGACCGCAGAAATTTATCATTGATTCACAATTGATTCACAATATTATATTCTGCGAGGTTCGTTTCGTACAATTCGACCATTCAGCGGTTTCTTCTGACAGCGAAGTTACAAGATATTCAATATGTCTCCAGGGGACCTAATGACTGATTATTATAGACCTCAAAGAGATGAAGGTCTTAAATGTAAAAGCCACTCTTCACAAAAATGCGCCATTAAAAGTACGGCACCAAAGAGCTCCTCACAGGGAGTCTTGAGAAGAATCTCAATGTGTACTTAAAATTTAAAAGTAACAAATTTATTTTATTTCATTTCAGAGTACTGATGTTGATGACCCTGATAGATAGATAGTCTCAGTGTGACATTTAAGTAGGATGTAAAAACATTTTAACAAAATAATTAATAGTTTTACGGAATTTTCTTGTGAAACTTTGTGAAAGACAATTTTAAATTAGGTAGGTATATTAAAAAATAATAGATTACTTTCACTTTTTGTTATTTATAATAATTATTTAACGATTCCAATGATAAAGCATCATCCTTAGTAATATTGCTAATGCTAAACAAAAGACTACAGGACTACGTACTACTTAGTTGAAGAGTGGAGGGAATATTATATTGGGTGGGTGTAGGGGAGGGGTCAATAAGTACAGAAGTTTAGAAAATATTATAGAAGATGGTGCATCAGCATTGAAAACGTTATAATTATAAATAATAAACAGTGGAAGAAAACAGTGTTTTTTTTATTTTTAAATAAAATTTCAAATATGGATGGATGCTAAACGAACGAACATGCTCTAGAGTCCAAGCGGCCGAAATGAAGTACTTGAGAGGAGTGGCAGGGGTTACGAAATGGGATCGAATAAGAACTCGACGATCCGAGACGATCTAAACATTAAACCACTGATACTCTTCATAAAATAATCGCAACTGAGATGGCTTTGGGCACGTAATAAGAATGTCTGATGACCGAATCCCTAGGAAAATACTGGGTGCGATTCCTGAGGAAAGACATCGAGTGGGCCCAGACACAGCTGGGCGAGGCAACTCCAGAAACTGCGTGAGGAAAGGATGGAACTACAATGGACGGAGGCCGCACAATCAGCGTAAGACAGGGACGAATGGAGGCGCCCTGTCGATGCAATGGGTCACTGACCCGAATAGGACAAGGGGAAGAAGATGAAATGAGATACAGAATGTTACAGAATACACTTTTTATGGTTGAGAAACCAGAAACACTAGAAAATTAAATTAAGAGTTATATAAAATATAAAAGTCAATAATCATCGTAATAAATTTAAAAAATAAATACGTTTTATTAATTTAATTTCGACCGATTTCGATAACACTACATTTTTGGATGCACACTATTTGATAAATAAAATAAAATATGCAAAGAAATCAATAGAATGTCAGAAGCACCGTAAGCTGGGGTAGAGAAAGGTAGACTGAGAAAATAATGACACACTCTTTTATATTGACAAATCTCGCCTCATCCACATTAATATATATATTTAATCATGCTCGTTGACTATTTATACTTTTCATTTCACAACATTTCAGTACCTACTGGCTTTCCTGTTCGCGTCGAGACTGTCATGGACGCCATTGTTTCTGGTGCCATCAACACTCTCACAGTACAAAACATTTCTCTTACCATTCTCTCCTGCCTAATTCGTTATGTATGACCAAACAACTGCCAAGCAAGAAACTTTGCAGTCTAAAATCTATTGGTCATATTTTTGTATATCATATTACAGTACCCGGTTACGAGGTATTTATCGGATATAGGCCATAGAGTATACTAATTTACAGAGATGAACTAAACCCGTCCTTCAGGAAAGGGGGTTGGGTAACAAATGAAGTAGAAGTAGTAGGTACCCCAGGTTTCTTAAGCATAATCGTCGTAAATAGTACGATTTATTTACTCAAACATTTAACTTTTTAAAAGTATTAAGGGGGGGTAAGGTTAATTCGTACAAAAAAAGGCATGTTTATGTGAATTTTTTGTGACGATACAGTTAAAAATCTCTTTTTTAAAACCAATAGTACATTAAAGTATGACATTTGAAAAATATTGTGTAAAATTTTCAAGACGAAATATTAAAAAATACGGCAATGGCAACAATTATTCGGACGTGTCTCGGAAAAAAGTAGAATTGCGGTGTCCATCATAACTTGGTGCTAGATCATCTGAAATCAAAAAATCAAAGTTCATTCGTTAGATAATAGGTTTTCCCAGGTAACGCTGGGAGGGTTTTTTGAAATTTCAATTTTTAAATTTTTTGGAACACTTTGAAGGAAAAAACGCGATTTTTTGCGAAAAATATCGACTAATTTGTTATTAAAAAATAAAAATTAATAACAAATTTGAAAAAAAAGTCTCCAGCGTTACCTTGTAAATTATGTACAGAAATAGCGTTCAAAATTTCAAAAGGATCGGTAGTAGTTTTGAAGTTATGATGGACACCGACTTTGAAAACGTGAGATGTGGGGGAAACGCTTTAAAGTTTTGCACACTGTAATATTCAAAATAAAACTCAACACTTATTTTATACTTACACATAATCGTCGATGCCATGTTCACACAGCAAAGAGCTTTCATCGTCACCATCTTTTTGTCGTTGTCTACGCAAGACTCTTCTAATACAATAGCACGTCCGGTAGTCCTCAGGTGAGCGCGTCTCTTAGCTGCCCGAACAGTTATAGAAAATCAGTCTGAGTATCGCTCAAATGTTCATAATTTCATCAATTTTTCTCCGATTGACTTGAAATTTTGACACAATATTCTTGCAATGTTATACATTTATTTAAAAATTAAAAATAAAATGCGAAAAAAAGTTAAAAACCTTACCCCCCCCCTTAAGCCAGAATTTTACATAATTGTGTAAAAATTTACACGATCGTTTTTTTTTAAACAATTCAAACGTTTTATGCAACAATATATGTATTTACTATTTACATTAGTTCATTTCATAATTTTGGTCGTTTGGTTCAGGCGGAAAAATACCTAAAAATGAATTTCCTTGAAGCCCAAAAAGCTATTTTAATAGAAAATGTAATACAATAAAAATTTAACAATACAATTAATTAACAACACAAAACGTGCTGGGCTTGTGCTGTAAAAAAGATTTTATACGTAAATTTTTTACTTTTCTTTAAAAAAAATTAGAGATGCGAACACAGAATACGCGTTGCATCAATATTCTTACTATTTTCAAACTAAGCCAAAAGCCATGTCCTACGAAAATAGGACTAACTTGCTGGTGTCCTGGAATGGGGCTCTAAACATCGATCTCCAGATCACTATTAAGTTACTCGCTTTAAGATTAAACTTTTATTGTAAATGTTGTGAAAACCAGAAATACTAAAAATTGACATCATTTAAAACAAAAATATGCTAAAAATATTTTTTTTTAACCACGAACAGTTTAGAAAGACATTGATAAATTTTTTTAAAATATAAGTAAATATACTTAAAACTAATTAATTGCAATGTTAGCATTGGGTAAATATGAAAAAAATTAATGTGAAAAAAAGGGATAATTGATTAATATTCTAATAAAAAGATAGTCATTCAAAAATATTGTGAAGTATCCAGATATCAAGATTATGTAAGGAAAACTAGTAAATATATCAAAACGTTTTTGAATCATAATTTTCTAAGCTATTTTAGGACAAAGAAAAAGCTGCTTTGCAAGTCTCGACATTTAGTTTGGGGTTATAAAATAATTCCGAGAGCTTTCCCGACACTATCCCGGATATTAAAATAATATAGCGATTTACATGTCGCCTTTGCGAACCGCCATAGGAGTTTCACACAGAATACTAATCAAGGTTATGCATTAAATACGAAATTTAACCGAATTCATGTAACGTCGGGACACAAAAATTCGTAAATAGTAACAGCTTTTGAAAAATATTCACACTAAAAACTGGCATGAAACTTTAATCAGCGAGATGCCAGATAATATTCCTCTCAAGTCTCCCTCGAGAAATAAGATTAAATTAATCCAATTAGCACTCTCAACTACAGCAACAAGATACCGATAAATCCAAGCTACACTATAATTAAAAATGTATTTATTCGTTTAACACAAATAATATTAATTAATTAGGTATACATACATATAAATCAATCAATGGTTAAAATATTTGTTGCAATAAAATATTAATCCAAGCTGCACTATAATGAAAATATATATGTTACAGTGAATCTGTATTTCTAGTGAGTCTATATTTTCACTGGAATTTTAGTGTAATTACATTCATGGTCATTCTTATCATATCAAAGCACATTTCACCAATAGAAATAAATTCAGACTAGTGAAAAATATTTTAATTGATATCTTACTAGTGAAATTATATTGTTTTCCGAACTGTCATTAAAATTATATTTGACAGATAATGACAGGCGTCTATTTCCGGATTGAGATTGACCTCTTAGGCCCGGTTTTTCAAGTTGGATCAAAGTAAGCGTACGTTTAAAGCATAGATTTTTGCGTTCTCCACCAATCAGACGACCCGTTTTCGTAAATATCTATGCTATAAACGAACGCTTACTTTAATCCAACTTGAAACAACCGGCCTTTAGAATAACAATTTAAGATTTAAGTTATTGCATGAAGAAGATTCTTCAATCAATCAATCAATTAGCCCTTTATCCTGAACTTAGATTTTTGTGTAAGATAAAATGCTTTCCCTGTTTAAAGAATATCTCTAAGTTCAGTGTGCCTTTTGGCAAAGGCCTCCTCCAACAATTTCCATTGAGTTCTATGCCTGGCGACCCTTCTCCAGAAAGGGCCTGCTGTTAATTTTAGTTCATCCTCCCATGTCTTGGGCTGTCTTCCCCTTTTCCTTTTCCCATCTCTGGGGTACCAGCATGTAACAATTTTACTCCACTTTTCCTGAGTGCTCCTTAGCATATGGCCTGTCCATCTCCATTTCAGTTGGTCTATCTTCGTTAGTACATCCATAACCTTCGTTTTGGCTCTTATAAAGGTGCTTTGTTTCTTTTCTTGCTTCTTGATACCTGTCATGCTTCTCTCCATCGCTCTTTGGAAGAAGATTCTTATTACATTATTAATTTATTCTGTGCCAACCAAGCTTTGAGAAATGCGTGCATTCCTCGACAAAATATAGTTTCACCGATACTGCACAGTGAATCTGTTAATTCATTGATTGACATGTTTTCACTGCCCGACCGGGTAAAATATATTACTACTAGTGAAAATACATACTCACTAGAAATACAAATTCACTGTATTTCTAGTGAGTCCATTGTATTCACTTCAAGTATCAAATTACAGAAGTCTCACAGAGACCAAGCTATTAATATGCGAAACGGGTATGGAAGTCTTTTAATACGATGGCCCTGGGCCTACAACCTGGCTTTAGTGACCACTCTTCATAATGCAACGTTCACCAATTCTATCTTAAGAACATTCAGACATTATCAATTTTTTTTTAAAGTTGTATATTGTTCCTATTGGAATCTTTCATATATTTAAAGGGATTGTGCGAGATATCTGTCGTCTTTTCTAATAAAATAGAATACAATGATTTTCGCAGTAATGATATCTCTATATTTTTAATGAGGCGTGTTAAGCAATATTCTTTTAAATCTATATATGAGATTCTTATTATGTAATAAAAACATACAAAGAGAAATATTGTAAAACAAATATGATTGATTATTTAGATATATCGAAAAATCTATTGTAAAAATATTTGTTTACCGTAATTTGTCGCCGTGTTAACCATGTAGCTACGGAAAAATTGAGACTCACATAGTATATAGTATTCTTTCATGAAATTTTCTATTTATGTATTTACGGTACAAATCTTTTCACAGTGAAAAAATAACACTTATTCATATAAAATTGGTTAATATTTTTCAAAAACAAATAATGATTCAAAATGGCGTTATTCCATAAAGGTCCTTCACCGTGGCGCGCGCAACTTGTGGAGATAATCATGTCGCCAGGGTTTGAACGAAAATATTAATATTTTCTTGTTAAATGATGAAACCTAAAAAAAGATATTTTTTGAGCAAATTCGAAACAAAATTTCAGTTTGAAAATAATATTTTTTTTCTTGAAAAAATCAGTGTGAAAATTCATAAGTAAACGACGCATTTTATAAAAAAAACATCGTATTCTGCATCGTAATGTTATTAGTGAAATGTGCGAAAAATTTGAATAAAATTGTCAAACGAAAAATAGTGGTTTTTGAGTTTTATTTTTCCTCCATAAGACTGAAAAAAAAGAGTTAAGAGGAAAACGGAAAAAATGAAATTCGTTTAAAAATTTACCTATCACGCCAGCTTAAAATTGATATAACTCAGAAATTTTGAAAATTTATTTCAATTAAACTCAAATTATACTGAGAAAAGCTGTAAAAAAAGAAAAAAAAATGAAAACGTCAAGTGATCAAAATGTGAGGTAGTGTAACTCCTTTTTAACACGCTGTAATACAAGTGACACCGGGATAAACATATTATTTTTTCATTAAATCGGACATATTTGGACAAAAAATTTTTTTAGTAAATATTTTTTAAAATACATAATTTATTTCTGTATTTTCGAATGGTTTCATTAAAATTGCTTCAAATATTTGTGATGTGTTTGCTTTTAAAAAATCAAATATATTTATCATTCATCAACACAATTCGTAAAAACAATACAATATTTTTTAAGATACAAACAAAAAAATATATAATTCATTCAGAACGAGAAAATGTGTCATGGCTAAGCCCAATGGGATGGCACTCCGATGTCTGCCGTGAATAAGAAATAGGAAAATATATAAATAGGTACATAAACACACACGGTCATTTATAATTCAATATCCCCAAAACACCTCGCGTTGTTTTATATCACAACATCGTTACTATTGGTTTACAAATGTGCTGTCACGGAATGGCAAGCAGAAGGAATTGCGCACTATCCGAATCCTTTCTGACAGTTTTTTCGGTGCGAAGTTGGCCGCGAGGCGGCAGCCAGGGTGGCCAGTAGTGAGATAATCGAAGCGATAGATACCAGCAAAATCAATCAATCAAATCAATCCGCAAGGATCAACCTTTGGCCCCTTACTGTTATGATACATGATATATAAGACAGGATAAAAACAGTGAAATGTATGCTTTGTGGGTGACCTGAAAATTTATTCTATGATTAGAAAATAGTTATAATATTGATTTGGCACAAATTCCGTAAACGTATCTCAATTTGTAATTTTGTATAGACATCATTATCCGTAGAATTATGGTGCGCGATCGAATAAATAACAAGAATATAATGTTTGTATGAAATAGATAAGATAAAATTGATAAAGGTTAATCCTAAAGGAAATAAAGTATTTTACTCAAGTATTTTTAGAAGACGCTGTACGAATAAAACTCGAAGACCATTTATTTAGGTTTGTACGTCAAGGAATAAACGGCGAGATATTTCACGCCCAGTAAATAATACCAATCTCTATCTCCCTCCCGCCAGCATGAATGGGACAGATCGAAATCAGGCTACGCTCGTGAAAAATCGGAAAAACATTTCCTTTCTAGGGATAAATTTAGCAAATTGTCGAATCTCTCAGCGCGGGGAGATTTTGATGACGGCGTAATTACACACAAAGCAAAGTCTAAAAATACGCGTACAATGGGAGGCGAAGGAACCACTCTCATAACTCACATTTACGTTCACGATGCATATAAAATATTTCGAGACTATTTCAAGAAGAACATAAATTTTTTAGGCATACATTCCACTAAAAAAAATAAGGGTTAAATCATTTTTATGAAGGTAAAATTTGTAGAAATTTTTATACAATAATTAAGGAGCATTCGAAATATTGAAATAGCAATAACTACTCAGAATTTTATAATATGTTTTTGGAAATAAACCAAACTTTTGATATTAATAAGAAATGTTGAAAGGTTTATGGTAAATTAGCCGTCCTTTATACAACCAAAATTTTTAATTGTTTGTCAATTTTTTATTTTAATGTCAATTTTAATTTCTTATGAATAAAATGTATACTGTAATTATTTATTTATTTATCTTAATTATTTAGTTCCACACATAATGTTCGGTGGGCTAAATACATGATTTCACTTAAACATATTGCATTCAATCTAGTCATTTAAAAGTTTTTACGATTAAAATTCTGTTTAAACCTCCTTATATGCTCACCGTGTTTCGAATTTCCTTTGGCAGGTTATCGAAGATTTTTAAACCTTTGTACATCACACATTTATGTCAACGGTTCGAGTTCTAGTCAAATTGTACTTACAAACTATACACATACATCATACATTTTTTTTAACATTCTTTCTTCTTCCTCATGATCAAACAATCTCAGCTAATCTTTCTAGCTTTTAAACTACAGCCGGTATTACATTGACTTATAATTCGTTAATTTTTCACTCTATCGTACAAATATTTTCCATTGCTCTTTCTAGTTGGGTCTAATACGTTTACTACGTGTAGTATCAAATAAACATTCATGCATGTATGTCATTTTTTATGTAATATTGCTAGAGTGAAAAGTGATGATAGAAAAGGACGAAGATATAATTTTCAGTCTTCTTAAATTAATTATAAGCTGTTATCTATCAGTTTTACTACGTCTTGCAAATTTAAAGATTCATAAACTCTAATAATTTAACATTTACAGTAATGTTTTATCTCCATAATGTTGGCTTTGCACTGAAAAGAAAACATATTCTGTATAGGTATATATAAATATTCCGTAACAAAGGATGATTTCTAACATACTGAAAACGAATTTAACGCTCGCAGCCTTTCCGTTAATGCTTGTATTTTCTTAAATATTGTTTAGTATGTTATGACTTTTATATAAGAAAAAAGATTATTTCTAAGATATTGTCCTTAAAAATTGTAGTCTAGCATTTACATTTTAATATACATGAATAATAAAAACCCACGCGAAAAGATAAATTTATATTGAATGTGCCGCATTAAGTACGCATTCACAACCAAACCGACATATTTTGAAGTAGAAGTAGATATATTTTTGAAGTAGAAGTAAAATTGTATCGATAAGCATTTCTAAACAAAAATATTTCAATACTCTCTATCTGTACCCAAACCTGTCGGGCCGATCGCAAAGTAGGATCGGATTATTGATTTGAAACGCTAAGCTAAGCAAAAACTTTTATCGTACAATCGTGTTTTTTACATGATTTGGCTTATGAGGCGGAATCCTCGTGTATAACACCTACACATGTACATCCAATATCTGCAAAGATATCATGTTATATTTGATTAACGTGACAGGATTACTAAATGACATAATTATGACAAATCTGTTACACACCGCGTTGTTTGTGTAACTACAGAAGAAGTATGATCTGATTTTTGTTGTTATTTAAATGAACACAGTTTTAAAAAAAATACAAAAATGATACATTAATATTTTATCTCCTATCAAGAACTCGGTGTTGCGTGAATAGAAAATATGACGCTTGAAAATGGTCGTTTATTTGACAAAACTCGATAAGCCGGCTAGCATTCAGCGACATTTGAATCTGAAAAATGACAAAAAAAAAACAGATTACGTTGAAAATATTTTGTATGAAATTTATCTTTTTTAACCCTAAAGCCATGAAAAATGGTGAAAAATTTTTTATATAAGAATAAATATAACTAACTAGGGAACATGAAATGGTTCCCGTCTTTGCTAAGTTCTAGAACACGTAGTATATTTTTGACGGTCCACGGAGAGGCGGTGGTAGCAATATCACTAGGGTGCCACGCTGGCATTTGCGCGTCCGAGGTTCGCGCCCTACTTCCACCCGTGTAGTTTGTTTTTTTTAATCGTGAATTTGAACGAAATTATGGACGTTACGACAGAGGGACATAAAACGAAATTATTAAGTTTGATGAAAAAAAGTAGCATGATATATTGAAAGCTACTGTAGTGTGTGAAAGTGAAAGTGAAAGTTAAATTACAATAAAAAATATCGAATATTTATATAATATAATGTAGAGACTTGTAAATATAATTGATTGACAAAATTTTATTTATGTTAGTACATAACCACTAAAAATTACTTTTTTTCTACCGGTTTCGAGACAAACCCGCCTCTTCGTCCCTACACAAGCATGTAAATATCACTACAACTACACTGACGAAGGGACGGTTTACGTCTCGAAACCTGTACACAAAAAGTAATTTTTAGTGGTTATATAGTAACATAAATAAAATTTTGTTTAAATTTCTGATCACAAAGTTAATGCTTTAAATATTTAAAAAAAAAAAAAAAAAAAATATATCTATATATTATATATATATATATATATATATATATATTATGACTGTTCTTAAGGTTTTTCACGCCACTCAGAATCTTCAAGTTTGTGTTTAACTGGGGTATTATGCGTGTTGTTACGACCTTTCGGGCGACGTTTCGGATCCCATTCCAGGGTCCATATCAGGAGTGATGTGATTTGTATATATATATATATATATATGATATATATATATATATATATATATATATAGATATATATATCTATATATATATATAAATACATATATATATATAACTGATTGACTTTGTGGAAATACATGAGGGGAGATTAATGCACTGAAAGAGGTTAATTATTGAAACCTTGCGGAAATGTCATTTTTTGCAAGGTGTTTTTATTTTATTAGACTTGTATTAAAGCGAATGAATTTTAAATATTTCGAATAAGTTACTGTAGGGATAGCTTAACGTTTTATAGAAAATAAATCAGAAATATAGAAAAAAACGAAAACTTTGATGTTTACTCTGTCTTTGTCTACATTTCAATCAAGGTATGTATTTTGAATATTTTCTTCGAGAATAATTCTTTGACTTTTGCTGTCATGCAGGGTATGCACAATGAACGTCTGTTTTGCCGGCTCAACTAATACCCTGTAACTAAACTAATTTCGATTGGAAGGCCTTCATGAACATATTCCATGAGTTTAGTTATGGCAACTCGAAATTTAGCGGCATTTGACTCTTCTTCTAGACACTGGCAGCTGCTAGTCCAGATGAGTTTGGTTGCATAAGCGAGAACAGGAAGAGAGCACATATTATCAGCTTGGGTCCGGACCTTCAGTCAGGGTTGACTCGCATAGTCTGTCACTCTCAAGAGCATGTCTGTAAGACTGTAATTTCAATACTGTTGGGTTGAAGTATGCTGTGCTGTAATTTTTCAATTCATGTGGTATTTTGGATGACATGGGAGTGTTAGACCCCGCATGTACCACGCCCTGTTAAATGCGAACCTCTGGTCCACGACTGCTTAATCGTTATATTCGAAATTGACCAATATTATTTATTGGATCCCAATCCCATCCGCCACTGGTGAGTTGTGGCCTCAAGCTGTGTTCTAGAAAAAGGTCTCGGTTGAGGCTCTAGGGGATTGGAAATAACTTTTTCTTTTAAATGGCCGTCACTACGTCGATAGTTCGACGGTTGAAAGATAGATATATTACGCTTATGGGATTGTAAACATGAAAGAAACTTTATAAAACGATTTCAACGAAACGGACTGATAACTAGTACATAATAGGCTCCTAGGAGACGATGTAGCTTGTGTATATTATAAAAACATTTGTAAATTCTCTGTATAAGACAGTCGTGGTGGGTCGGGGAAAAAATTGATATCATGCATGCATATAATAATAAATTTAAATACTTTAAAATGACGCACTTATTATATTATGTCCCGGCACACATATTCTAACGCATCTTTATGGACAGTGTCCACGGACAGAGAGGATGAGAAAAGTGTCAGAAATTTACATTTACAGGTTCATTTCAATACCGTGTATGCACGGAGAGATTTTGATGCAGAGGAAACATAGATATTATCTTTGAGATTGGTAAGACCAACCCGTATAAACGGCATTCGATTTGACAGCGACACTTGCACATAAATGATAAATAGTCACGTAAAAGTATTTATTTTTTGAAAAATAAGATAAATATAATATAGAATGCGTCCAACGAACGAATGACATAAAAACTATGTTTGGCAGCCCTCGTAGATCAGTGGGCGTGATACAGGCTTCTTATAACGGGGATTCTGGGTTCGATTAACTCAAGCTTAGAGTGTTTTTGTGACATGTTTCGCCATAGTAATTAGGCCCAAAGCCTATTGTAGCTTGACAAAATATACTTTCCACTATATCTACTGCCGGGGTACTACATATATGTCAGGCATGAAAAAAATCAACGGTCTAGAGACTCTGACGTATACCAAGCGTGATGTGAAGCTCAAGATAAGGCTGAGAGATATCCAAAAATATGGAAGCATAATCCCCTATCTCAGCGATTGTCTCGAGACGAAAATCTCCTTTGTGAATACGGGCTAATACACGCTTGTCTGCTTTCAACTTTCCGTATATTTCCATTATTCTAGTTATGCCAGATAATAGGATATACTCTTTATGTATGTACAGTTTGGTACCAAACAATATTATTTATTACAAACATTGTTTAATATCTTGTTGGTCTCCGGGAAAGAATTAATAGTAAAAAATATTAAATATTAATACAGTGAATATAATAATATTTACGGATAGCGACAGTTATGGAAAAACGCTTCGAATATTAAAAAAATAATAAAAGAATTCTTTATTGCATATAAATGACAAAAGGGACGATTCGGATGGGTAGAGACCTTTAACCGACCACATATTACTGGATTTTTTACCAATTTGTAAGGTTACTCGGCTGACGAAATATGTACAGCATTTCACGGGTTACGAGTTTTACGTATTCGGAAGCAGCCCTTACTGAAAAACATCTTCGCTCCAATTCTTCCCTACCTACTGTTATATTTATTCGACTCGGTCTCCCAATGCCGATTTTCTTGACCTTTGGATGAAAATGTTTTTTTTTCCACCGAGAGATAGGTTTCAGTCGCACTAACTTTTCTAAAGGGTATCAAAACACCAATTTTGAAGAGTCCATTTTAATTGATTTTGAGTTTGCAATTCTGCTGGATTCGTAACTTTCTGCCCTAGGAAACTAATTGTCTTGTTTCACCTTTAAATATGAGGATGATGCATTTTAAATTACGAAAAATATAAGTATGATAAAAGTTGAAAAAGCGAAACGCAAATGAGGATTCCGCTGATAAAATAGAAAGATTTGTATCAATAAATCTTTAAGAAAAAATATATAAGTCTGACAGAGGACAAAGATACTCGTATAATATTTATATGGAAAACGTATACGTAAGTCTTTACAGTATGGCCACAGGGATTATGACCTGTATTAGCTGGCTTAACAGTGATCACATATGCAATGCAGAGTTCATCAATTCCACCGTAAGAATTACAGATTAAAATTTTTTGAAAGATTAACATATGTTTTAAATCTGTATTATTTCAAATATTTGAAGGGCCTCTGCTAGAGACATAAATGGTTCTTCCCAAAGTATACATAGATTTTGCCGCTGGTAATGAAACCTCTATATATTTATATATTTTTTTAAGTGGAATATTTAGTAATATTCCACATTAAAAGTTGTTGGGTTTGGTGAAGATTGCATTGTGTAAACCGATCACATAAGCTAGCTCATATAGGTCATAAGCCCTGTGGCCACCTTATAAGGACTTCCATACGTGTTTCATCTTAATTAATAACTATCCCACTGTGGACAAAATTCAGTAATTGTGTTCTAAGAACATACATATAAAGATAATGTTAATAATATGTCATTTCCGAGCGCCATCAGGTACAACCACTTTTTTGCCGAACGCCGTAGACATAGCAAGCAATATTTTCTGTACTCAACGCCTCCTCTGTATATTTTTGTCAATACATTACTACTGTTAAGGGGGGGGTAAGATTTTTAAGTCTTTTTTTTGCATTTTATTTTTAATTTTTAAATGAATGTATAACATCGCAAGAATATTGTGTCAAAATTTCAAGTCAATCGGAGCAAAATTGACGAAATTATGATCATTTTAGCGATGCTCTGAGGACTACCGGACGTGCTATTGTATTGGAAGAGTTTTGCTTGGACAAGGACAAAAAGATTCCGATGATGAAAGCTCTTTGCTGTGTGAAGATGGCATCGACGGTTGTGTGTAAGTATAAAATAAGTATCGAGTTTTATTTTGAATTTTGCAGTATGCAAAACTTTAAAGCGTTTTCCCCACATCTCACGTTTTAAAAGTCGGTGTCACTCATAACTTCAAAACTACTGCACCGATCCTTTTGAAATTTTGAACACTATTTCTGTACATAATTTACGAGGTAACGCTGGAGACTTTTTTTCAAATTAGTTAATAATTTTTAAGTTTTTACCTATTATCTAACGAATGAACTTTGATTTTTTGATTTCAGATGATCCAGCACCAAGTTATGGGGGACACCGCAATTCTACTTTTTTCCGAGACACGTCCGCTATTGCCGTATTTTTTAATATTTCTTCTTGGAAAATTTACACAATGTTTTTCGAATGTAATACTGCAATATATCATTGGTTTTAATTAAGAGATTTTAACTGTGTCGTCACAAAAAATTCACAAAAAAATGCCTTTTTTTTGTACGAATTAACATTACCCCCCCCCTTAATCGTGAGTATAAATTACACGCTCTATCGATCTACTCATTATACATCTGATGTAACATCTCATACATTATATGTGCACTCACACGAAGGATATGTTTCTGGACGGGCGGATATTTTCTTTTTCTCAGAATACACACACTCATAAACTAACTGGTCAAAAGATTTTGAAATAACAATTTTTATCTTCAAGACGCACGGAGCACGCAAGGAGCACGCTATAGACGCGTATTTGAGTTCGCTAATAAAGCGCTCGGAACGGTTGTGAAAACTAATCTAACTCTTTCAATTGAAGAAATTTCAAATGAAATATCATGGTCCAGCATTCAGAAATAATATAATCAAAAACGCCTATAAGCAGGGTAAATTGCTAAAATAATGTTTTAAAAATAAATAAAAATATACAGAAATATTTATCTGTATCCCTAATAATAAATTCCCTTATACACACATTTATGAGACTATTAAAACGTATAAAAAATATAGGAAATATAGTCGTCAAAAGTATATAGTGCGAATTTTATGGTTAAACTAACCCATGTCTGGATTTGAGCTAAATTCGTTCAAGCGGATACAGAGAAAGAGTCCTAAAAGCGCAAAGTAAAAAGAATCAACATTACCAAAGTCCACAACCTTATTCTATTAAAAATTTAATATCGTTTTCTTTAAGGGAGCCAATTACGACTCGACTCTGGTGGAGGCAAATACCGCCCTATCGAGGGGGAGTCCAGACGGGACCCTCTTGGTAGGAATGCCAGGTGAACAGGGGGCGGATCGAGCACCAGACTACAGGGTAACATAATGCTTCCGTAGTGAGAATTAGAACTGCCGGTCCGGATCCCAGGAACTCTTTTGTTAAGACAATCGATTAAACAGAAGCCTTCAGCTAACCGCGAATTTCAATGGATTATCGAAATATGGACGAAAGCGATCAGGACTAGAGATCATCCTCATTTATGAAGGCAATATTTTTAAAACAACAACTCCCTTATCGTATTTCTTCAAGCCTTGCTTATTTATTTTTTGTTCCTAGCTACCCTATTATTTCTGCCATTTATTTCAAGTACTAAGCTGGGTTTATTCAAAAGCTCACTTCGTTTTTCACTGTAGTAGTAATATCGTAGGAGGTAGTTAAATTTATTCAAAAATATATTTTTATTTTCCACGGTGCCCGCGGGGCTCGTTGACAGTTTTGACAACATTTTTGAAAAGGGTTAATTATAAACAATGTTTCAAAAATCAAAACAGACCATGAAAGTGGAAAAAATGTAACTAATTGTTTATAAATATTTATAAATCTTTACAAAAACAGTTCAATTTCAATCTCCCCAGTCTTGGAGAAATACATTTATTCCACTGTCGCTAATTACATTCGTCAGATTAAATAAATTCTTCATTATCATTGCTGATCTGTTTTATATTTTCTTTCTTTTACATTACGTTTTTTTTTTCATTTGGAAAAAATCTAGGTAGGTACTTTGAAACTATTTTTTTTAAATTAAAAAGTATTTTTCTGTTATTTTCTTATAACTGATTTTCAAAAAATTACTGTAATAAAAATGATCTTATATTGGAACAAATAAATACGTCTAAATTAATAATATAATATCTTTTAAAACAAGTTTTTTTAGTACCGTTCCAATGTACAGGCGGGGGCAGAACCACAGATAATATTTACTTCCTTGGCTACTTGGATACCTCCTCGATTCAGATTAGAGTGCTCGATCCACATGCACATGTTTTGCAAGCAATTTATTTTTATTCAGCTACGTGTCTTGTATTTTCCCTTGACTAATTGTTTGTAGGTGGCGATATTTGGGTCCATGAATTATTCGCAAAAAATATTTAATTTTACGGCGCTTAGGGACAGAACTAGTGAAATAATTATAATATGTATTAAACTGGAATATTATTCGTTAATATTCATTGAAACAGAATTAATTAAATCTACAAATCTAGAAAGGTCAATAAAATAAAGAAAAATGGGCATTTTAGTATAGTAAGGTCCAGACCGCGTTTTTAGAATTATTTTTTTCTCATGATTCTTTCTTCTTCAAATGTAGCAGGTAAATTTGAGGCTCTTGTATTCCAGTGGGCATGACACTGGCTTCTCACACCGAGGGTTGGGTGTTCGATTCCCGGAGAGGTCACATTAAATCTATGTCATTGTGAACCTTGGTGTTTTGTGACGAGTTTCGCAACAGTAATACGGATTCATGGTTTTTCGTAGGGTTAACAAAAATCAATGTTTTCATTTGAAGTGGAATATACAAAGTTCAACTTTAGCTATAATCAAAAAATGTAACATTCATACCTAATTAATTATCCAATAAAATAATACCCTACTGTTTGAAAATTATGCAGTGTTACATAAAATAGAAACATGGCACTGCATGATATATATTATATAAAGAATAACCATATACTCCTATCTCTTTAGAATTGTACAAAAACCATTACTTTTAGGTATTATCGAAAATAAAAAATTACGATCCTTATGTCATGCTATAAAAAAATTATCAACAAACTTGACAACCCTCTAAATACTTCCACAAATAGACTTTAAACATTTCTGTCCGATCAACGAGATCTCCAATCCTATTTTACATCCAATATTTCACCAATAGGATATTTCTTTTCTTTATCTAGAATGATTAATTACTAAAATGAGATTTCAACTAGTAAAACTAGTTATGATATACTTCGCGGTTTTGGTTTAGTTTAAAAGCGAAAATTTAGTATATGATAACATTTCGAACGAGTTAATGCTTACCGTATATAAAATTCGCAATTCTCGTTTACATAGAGGACTGTTGCTTTTCACGTGATAGACTTGTCTAACATTGGAACCCACCATTCTTGTACTTATGCTGAATTCTTACATCTTATATAAATTTAAAATCTATTTTCTGCAAGCTTTATAACTTTCAATAATAAAATAAATATTTTTCTCGGAAATTGTCGTGAATTTTTTTTTGTTTAATTTAATTTATCAGGGTCATTAAACATACATGTTGATCATGTGTGTAATTTATATAAAAATTATATAAAAAACGTTTTTATTGTAATATTGGGGTGGACGTCATAATCGCATTAGATATCCTAAAAACATAAGGGCATTAATTCTAGAATATTTCACTTAAAATGATATGCATTATATTTAAAAAAAATTATATGCTTTAAATAGAATACATTCTCGTACATATATCATTCTGATATTCAAAACACTCGTACATTATCCGGCAGTAAAGTGGTAAATAATAGCAGGAAAACCAATATTTACCCGAACTTCACGTGAATATCGAGAGCTCTCGGCAATTTAATCTTGTTACGTGCGAACGAATTTTATTTTCTGAATAAAATTGATTCCAGACTAATCCTGTTTTCATCCTCTGGAATCATCTTGGATCGACAATTTGAATCCTTGTATTAATACGGAAGAAAAGCTTCAGAGTATAATAATATATTATCATCATCCGTTTTTAAGCGTTTAGATAAAAATAAATTTAATTTTCAGGGTTTCGAAAAACATTAAAGAAGTCAGCTCTTTACTTTAACGTAAATAAATGTTTTTATCAGGGGATCCCTCATTTTTTTTCCACAAAAACTGGATAAAATTATTTTTATGACTTTAAACAATTAAATCAAGTGTATTTAAGTTTTATCTACATCGGTCCCAGCATAGGAGGTTTCAACCTAAAATCTTTTTGTGACGTTACAAGTTACGGGAACAGACAGACGGACACGAAATTATTATGTTTCATTAATTTTCTTCCTGGTTTCAGAAATATTTCCTTTTCTAACAAGAAAAATGTATAATCTACAGGGTTGGTATGTACACGTGTCTGAGACTTTCAACGCACTTAATAACATTGAAAAATCGTTTATCTGTTTTAGGTTTTCTCAACGCAGAAAAAAAGGGTTTGAATTGATAGCAACAAATGTCATAAGTATCAAGAATCACGACTGGGGGTGGCCGCAGTAAATAAAGCGATGATAGCCAATATAATAGCCAATGTCAGTTGAATAGATAGGGCAGAAAAGAAGACGAGGGGGGATAGAGCACTAGGTAATAATAATGGAAAGTTTCTTACTATCTTGTACCTTTCATACTTACTAGACTCGCTAACGAAATTTACATAAACTTTAAAAACATAAAAACACAAACAAAAATAAAACAATCGGGAGTATTCGCAATCTTAAGAACGAATTACCTAGCCGCAAGTTTATATGGATGGAGCTCAGCAAAGGAAGAAGAAATCCAAACCAGTAAAAAAAATGTATGAGCTAGCTTCCTTTCTGTAATTCATTTGTATCCACCAAATAAATTGGTTACAGACGTTACACGTTACACTACACACTTAACACTACACCCCAGAATACATCGCGACACGTAGGTACATGAATACCAAAATGGATAGATTCGTACTTCTTTCTCATACCCTACAAATTGGTGACCATCATAATCTTACACCACACTACCAAAATAGTGTACGCCACGACTACACGAATTTGTGTTAAATAAAATATATACATTAAAGGAAGTGGTCTCACATAATATAACCCAATTGTAGCAATAAATGCAAATGCAATTATTCCAGATCTCACAGTCCTAATACATTATATGAATAGTATTGTGCAACAATATTATAGTTTAAGCAGCGTAAACGTTTGCAAAGTGTTTTTATTACCACAACAAGTTTAACAACGATCGTTCAAAGGAACATAAAAATATCTAATATTGGTTTGGATACTAAGCTTTTATCGTATCGCTCTGTCTGATTGAGAGTGACTTGACACATTGTTGCAGAACACTATATTTATTGCATTGAAAAATTAATTATTGTAACTGTTATTACAGTTGCATTAATTATTTTTTCTGCAATTTATATATTTGAAGCATTCCTCGTTTTATCGATTATCGAAAGATGTCATTTTGTCAGTTTTGACAATACTAATCTAATTGTTTATGAACCAGTATTATGGATAAGAGATGGTTAATACTCTTACCTTGCTTATAGCTAGTAGCAAAAACTTTACAGGTGGGTTCCTGCTTTGATAATGAGTTGAAAATGTTCAAGTAACTATCAACACTTATGGAGATATGCAATTTCAAAGTTTGCATTTTTTTTTCAATTTTACTGACTTATTTTTTTTTTGCAAAACATTGAATAATCATTAAAGTAACTAATACCGATTATGAAAAATTCATTCGCTTCAATACAACTCAAATTTAATGATAAAAGCTTCGTTAAATTATTTTTTAAATTTTTTCAAGGTTTATCATTTTATTCGATTTGTATTAAGGCGAATGAATTTTTCATAATTGATATAAGTTATTGTAATGATAGTTCAATTTTTTTCAGAAATAAGTCAGATATTTAAAAAAAATGTAAACTTTGATATTGCATATCTCCATAATTATAATAAGTTACGCACACACCACGAAATTATTATATTTAGATTCGATAGAAACGCTATATTGGCGTATTTTCCTCACTGGGAACAAAAACTTTACTACTGCAGTGTACCCACCATTGCAAGTATTCCAATAGCAATGTATAATAATGACGTAGATGATGCAGGCACGTGCAGTGAGAACATAGAAGCATGAGTTTTACGTAAGCATATATTAGGGAAAAAATGTAAATTTAATATTTATCAGACAGAATATTATGAAACATTTAAATCTAAATAATAAAATAATAATTGTGATGTGAGTATAACGAGATGTGGATCTTTTATCTCGATTTTCAAAATATATGCTAAACGAAAAGCCGTGTTTCAATGTACTGACTGCACGTCCCTAAGATGATGATGGTCTGGTCACATACATACATATTTATTTGCAATCATGTAAACGTGCTTATTTGAGTGTGCGTTTGTGTGTGTGTGTGTTTGTATTTGACAAAATATTTATTTATTCGAATACACTTTTTAAAATATAATGGTTCATAGAAAAAATCTAGATATAGACATTTATTTACGGGATAAAGTTTAACATGGGTGAACATCGTAAACTCTATTCAGAAAAATGAAAAAATAGCAAATATATTTTACATTATCATGAATTTCATGTTCAGTCACGTAAAACTAAAACATGTTTCCAAATATTTTAAATATGTTGTTCGGTCCAAATATAGGAAAAAATTGATGCGCATTATGTGTTACAAACGTACTTCAACAAAAATAAGAAACAAATAAAATCGTTTAGTACATTGTAGGATAGGATGGAAGTAATTGGCAATTGGAAAACTGATTTTCATTTTCTTAGTTATTTCCTGTTCGGAAATGATGTCTACGCTTTTAGAGGTAAAAATATTTTAGAAAAGGTTAAGACCAGTTCTAATATTTTTAATCTAAAAATTCGTTCTCTCTGTTAGCGATAGATCATTGTTTTTAACAATAAAATTTCAGTGAATTTACGAGTCTTAATCATTAATTTTAAAAAAAACATCAAAATTTATTTGTAAATTCAATCAGTTTCGATAATCCTGTCACACAGAGCAATAATTCCACAAATTAAAATACGTACAGGAATCAATTATCACGTGGGGGCGTGGCCTCATTCGTAATGGGTGTCTGGTGTAGATAAATATAATAAATCAAAAACCAAAAATGAACTGAAATAGGAATTTCAAACATGACATCATTATCACTTGTAATTAGAGATTTTATGTAATTTGTGGTTATACAATAATTATATAATATTTTAATGGCATGCAAATTTTCAGGACCGAAAAAAATTCCAATTTATAACAAAATACTTTTAACCTTAATTCTAGCATTATTTATGAGTCAAATAATTCAGTAATACGAAAATTCTTCGTTTTAAATCAATTCAAAATGAGATATTATTATCTAGTATTTTTTATGTATTACATTATGGACGGTAAGATCTATAATGGGATGTGATTTATGTACATGGGGACATTTTAGTGTCCAATTTTCTTATTAGGGGCCTGTATGCTTATGCACGATGTATTATTTTGCGTAGCCTAATTGGCCCGTTAAAGCCCAGTTTATTAAGATCGATCTCAAAATATTTTATTTGATCAATATAACCTCAAATAATATGATACTTCAAACATTTGTACGTAATTTCATTAAGTACCTACTTTCTTCTTCAAAATCAAAATCCTACATTCGAAAAGAAGTCGTAATGAAATAAAAAATGTCTACATAATAATTGTTTTAAGTAAAATTTGCCAACACACACACGCGCACGCACGCACATACATAACACACACACACACACACACACACACACACACACACACACACACACACACATCTACACACTAAACAAATCACCTTTAAGTAAATTATTTTATGGATATTATTGTAAGCGATCAATAAAGCAGATATTTTTCAAATATTTCAAACTTTTTATTTTCATGGATTGTAAGCTTCAATTGGAATAAATAAATAAAAATAAATGAACAATTTATGAATGATTTCTTGATTGGAGAAAAACGATTTAAAATATTGGATTTAAACTATTATTTGGCAAGACTACTATAATAATTTTCATAAATCACAATTTTCCGTTAATTTTTGATGAAAATAATGATATTACGAAACACGAAATTACAACAAATAACTTGTAATAATAACCATATCTTGACATTTTAACTGTTTGCGAGAGCCTTCAAAACCTGCGTAGATATTATAATATTCCATGATAATATATACAAATATTTAATAAAGAAATTATTTTCGGCCGACAAATATTCTGATTCATCATTCATGTTGTCTCTAATATAAATGAAATCTTTAGTATCTGGAAATATTTAATATAAAATGAGTTTTGGGGAAAATTTTCTACATTTCGCGAGAATTTTTAAATGAATATAAATACAATATACTTTCTCGATAACACCTGAAATAAGACGAGGAATAGGTAGGCACAAAATGAGAGGGCAAGATAAAATAAATAAAGACCCATTCATTCTGTGCGCCAGCGTTGTGCGGGAACCAGCCCAGTGCAGCTACCTGAGGAGGTGTATTCGTGAGGAAGGTAGGACCCATACGGGCCTGTAGAGTCTGATTGATCCCTGTAGGGGATGATTTTGATTATTTTTCAGCACCCCAGTATCGCTCCTACATGCTCCGATTCCCGACGACTGTCTTCCAGGTCGGAAACTGTAGCCGTTCTAAGTTCTAATTAGGGTTGCCACCTATTTTTTGTGCAAATAAAGAACATTAGTTATCAAAGGTATAAAAAAAAGTACATTGTGTCAAAATAAAGTATTTTCCTTTTTTATTTTGCTTAAAAACATATTTTTCATTACTTTTAGCAACTTTTAACAAATAATTATCATTACTAAACAACTGCACAGCATGTTTGCAGTCTATATTATTTAAGTTAAAGTAAATAAGTCATTCATTTTTAGCAGATTCAGAGACGCTTTGTTTTTTTCGTCTCGCCATTTGCTGTTCATCACAGAATAAAATCATATAATCGTATTTTTAACTACACTCAATCCGCCATACACAAAACAAACAAGAAATTTTTACAATGACATTGACTATGTTGACATTTGAGGTTAGGTTGCATTAAAAAACGAGCGTTTATGTGGCGACCGCCACAGGGTATGTCGTCAATTATCGAACCTATTCGGCAACAATCAATAACTTTTTTTTGTATGTTATAAGTAAAATGAATCCCAGAGAAATCAAAACATGTGAAATAAAGTATTTTCGCGTACTTTATTGTTCTCATAAAGTATAGAGTACAATTACCCGAAATAACGTACAATACTTTATAATAAAGTGCGGGTGGCAAGCCTAGTTCTAATGTGTCCCTATTTACGCTGTTCTTCCCGTTCGAAACCTTCCACTTCACCTCATACCACTTGGGTGTCCGTTAAGAACGCGCTTCCCGCATTCTCTGGACGTAGCCAATCTGAGTCGGTATAGCTACGTAAGGAGGGAGTATGTGGATCTGATAAATATGATATAATTCGTCATTCCGACCTGTTCCGAACTGTCACTTATATGAATAGTCTTACTCCAACATTCAAAAATTATGACACGTAGGTTTATTACTGTCTGATTCATTCGGTGATTGCCATCCCAATACTGAAGAAATATAAAAATAATAATGGGGAAATATCTATTCACGCCCGTGTAATAACTTTATTAATTTACATTTACGAACTTCGTGATCGTGGACCTACGTGGTCTAATGAATGAGACGCGTTGAGTTAGGGGAATGTGGAAAATAAGGAATTTATAGACCCTTTAATTTCATTTTGTATTTCTATGTCTGTTGTATAGACTATTGTGCAATATTACCCAATATCCGTCACCCGACAGTTACATACGCGATAATAGCTTACAAATTATTTGAAGTCAAAATACGTACTTCGGTGTCGGAAAGAATTATTTATTTAATGTCCAAGCGACACGGATATCAAATAGATTTCTATAATTGCCCAAACTAGTCATTGCAATCTTGTATTATTTTTTGTTCTAACTATATTGTTCAGCTGCTCATCTCGGCACAGGTTCTTCCTAGTGAGATGAGCGGCTCCATCTCCTGTCATGTAACAAGATGAAGATAAATAAAATAAAAAAAAATAATAATAATCTAGAATTTTGTCTAATATAGGAATTATTGACGAATATTATACATACATAAGTACTGATATTATTTGAAATGTTATTAGAAATCAGTTTGTTTCCCACATATCTACTCATATCGTTATTCAGAGTTTAATTATTGTATTAAATTAAAACCAATATTTTTGTCACAATCATAGAAATATTGATATTTTCGGAATAAGTTGAACTGCATCTTATTTTTCAAACTTCCCCTTCCCGCAGAGCTACATAAATTCTCCGCCTCGATGTTTTCTCAAAGCTGTTCAAAATTGGCGTTGACGGGGATTATCCACGTTTCACATCCCTTAATACAAATAATGGCGGCTGTATCTAAAATCAAATTACGATATTAGAGTTAAGGTTGTTATTACGGTCGTTAGACATATTTCGTTGAATAAGAATTCAACGAAACGTCGAGAATCGTTTCTCGGAAAAACATACGGTTCGTATAAAATATCCGCAAACAGTTACAGTTAAACAAATTACGATAAATAATATTTTGTTAGACCGCTTTGGATAAACGCATTTATTATTGAATTACTAAGACGTCTCGTCTCTTCTTCCTTGCAGTCTCAACTCATTGCCTAGCTAGACTGTTGGAGTCGGCTCTTGTCGTTCTCAGACTGTATCCTCTTCGGGTTCTGGGTGTCGCTTTCATGTAAACCGTTTTTCTGTAAGATTTTGGAACACTGAATCATCCAGGAGTTTTTGGTCTTCCTTTGGATGACTGTCGATGAAGCTCCATAGACATTGCCTGCTTCACTGTGTGGTCTGGTGGTCTTCGTCTTATGTGCCCATACCATCTTAGTTGTGATCCTTCCAGCTTACTGTTTATGTCCGTGATACTAAGGGTAGAAGTTCTTAAAAACATATTAGACATAAGGAAACTTGAAAAAAAACATTTTCCGTCGCATCTAAAATTTTTTGTAGTTATAATAAGAAAAACAACCACAGCGTTCAAGGTTAAATGTGTTGTCAAAATTACCTTATCTAAAGTTCTTTTATATTATTTATAATCTTTATAGCTAGAAACCAACAAAATTTTATATTTGAAAATATTAAGTAGTTTTCCTCCTACGCTGCCCGCGGTAGAATTAAAAACAACAAAGGTACTTGGAAGTAATATAAAATATTTGTAAACCTAAAAAATTCTTGGTAAATTATTTTGCCGAAATTAAAGTTTTGCACGAGAAGGAAATATTTTTGAATAAAACTTTTCGTGATGGACGACGGAGCATTATCCGTATCACATCAAAAGAGAAAATTATGTTTGTTCCATCCCCGGGGAAATCCGTATTTGATTTAGTACATCACTAAGAAGTACTTTATGATGAATGTCTGCTTATTTGGAATTCGGGATTTTGAAACCTATTTTACAGTGATTACAATAAAAATGTACAGTTTAATTTGGAAATCCAACATTTTTAATTGACAAGACTTATGTTACATTTATTGATGCAATATAATGCCTAATGTGTACCATTTTAGATTACAAAATTGAATTAATTACATAATCATTATTCCATTAACATACATCACACCATGTCGAAGAAATATTTCAAATTTAAGAGAATTTATGTGTATGCATAAACAAGGCATATCGTAAAATACACGATTTATAGCCCGCTTGGATGGTGTATTTAAAAATAAGATGTTCACCAGATTTATTTAAAAAAATCATTAAATTTAATTATTTTTTCAAACTGGCCATGGCAAAACCACGCGTTGCATGCTGCGTTTTTGAAGTAATCATGACATATATATATTATATAGACATACATTTTGCTATGTTATCATTTAAGATTCTAAAAGTTTCTGTTGTATTTCGGTAGAAACAATATATGGTGTACATAGATAAATAACTTATTCACCTATGCTTTAGTTACAAGGATATAGGTTATTTTTTGTTCCTCACTCTTTATAACTAAAACTCTCTATGACGAAATAAATTGCTCGGACCGATCCCTTGGATTTCGTTAAAGAGAGTGACAACTATTATTGGAATTTCGGTAAAAAAATTGTTAATTTTTCATTAGATTTCGTTATAGAGAGTGACGACTGTGCCTATTATTGGAATTTCGGTAAAAAAATTGTTAATTTTTCATTAGATTTCGTTATAGAGAGTGACGACTGTGCCTATTATTGGAATTTCGGTAAAAAAAAATTGTTAATTTTTCATTGGATTTCGTTATAGAGAGTGACGACTGTGCCTATTATTGGAATTTCGGTAAAAAAAAATTGATAATTTTTCATTGAATCAATTAGGTACTTTGTTTTAAATATAATACAACTCTGTAAGTTCTAAAATTGTAGCTTCACAATAAAATTGTATTTCCTTTTAAATAATAAAAATTATATTTCTTTCAGCCAATGATAAGGCAAACAGTGTGCATAATATTCCAATAATTGTAACTCTTATAATAAAAATCAATTTAAGCAAATGGATAATATAATTTCTTCGATTTTATAAATTTAATAGCTTCGCTGAATGTGATAATCAATAGAAAAATAAATATTTCTTATACTAAATTGTAAATTTGTAGCCTACACACAGCACAATAAATACGTTCGATGTTTTTACTCTCTGCAAATGTTCCAAAAATAATAAATAAATAAACATCTTCAGAAAGCTTCTTCGCTCACAATTTGGGTGCCTCCGAACAGAAAGCCCTCGAATAAAATATTCAACAGCCCATACAATTGATCGTTGGATAAAACAACTGGTAAACTCACTTGAGGTCTAAATGGAAGATCTTTACTAGAACTAACTGGTGAAGCTGAACGCCTTAAATAATGCAGATCGGTTTTGTTCGGCACCTCCGGCTGTTTGGAAATATCTCAACAGTTTTGGAAGGTTTGCAATTTGTCGACGGTCTACGGTTTGTAGAAATGTTGTTTTTTGTAACTTTGGATACAGATTTTTTTTTACATACATAACTTTACATTGGCCTGAAGCGGAATCAAGCTTAGCACGGGTGCGGGGTATCCGTGCTGAGCCCGGCGCCTCAGGACGTTGAAGAATTGTGCGGCGTGTAAACAATAAATACGTCAATGTGGTATTTCTAGACTGTGGATTATAATTTTGTTTAAAGCTACGACAAAAACCAGAACTCACAGCAGAAAAAATATAATAATTTTAATTATGAAAAAAGTGTTACTATTAAATTGTACAGTGTTATATGGAAAACATCAAAAACCTCGCAGGACTATATTCCAGCCTTGATTACGAGCCGAAAATATTCAAGCAGCCATGACCTAATATCAATACTTACGGAGTTATGCAATATCAAAGTATGCATATTTCTGTATTTCTGACTTATTTTTTATAAAACATTGAACTATTATTACAGTTTATATCGATTACGAAAATTTCGTTCGTTACAGTAGAAGTTAAAAAATGATAATAACCATGCAGATATTCCAATTGGAATTGGAAGGTTTTTATTATTTTATTTGACTTTTATTAAAGGGAATGAATTTTTCATATTCGATATAAGTTACTGTAATGTAAGTCCAAGGTTTAATATAAAATACGTATGTCAGAAATATGCAGCATATCTCCATAACTATTGACATTAGGTCATGGTTGCTTGAACATTTTGGACTCATAATTAGGGCAGGAATATAGTTCTGCGAGGTTATTAATGTTATCTCAAAAGCAAACGGTCAGGAATCCATAAAAATATATGTTAACATCGCCGATAGAACATATATTTTTTTCATAGGATTCCTTTGATCTTTTTTCGTCAAAAACGAAAATTTCAGCGAAAAAATTATAAATATTTTGTTTTAATTAGCTAAGAACAGAAACAGGCAGCTTATGTCATACCTACATTATCAAAACATTCACGTCTCAAATTTTGTCACATTTGTGGAGCAGAGCTTATTTCCCGAAATTCACAAAGTTGAGAATAACTTCTAAATCAACGATTTCAGTTAACCCTATTTGACACTCAATGGGACGCTAGTGATGTCACTTAACCATAGACTCCGTGTGGATAACTGTCATTGTTCAAATGTATGAAATAATAAGTTCGTATGTAAAAAACCAGGTTAAGTGGTTTTGTGGAATTTATCTTAAAATCGTTATATGTAAGGTAATCATGAAATTCTCGAGATGTTAAATAAAATACGTTTTCATTAGATTTACCTTTTTTCGTATTTTGAGAATTCATTCTATAATATGAAATAAGCAAGTACTTTTTCAAAGGTTAACTACTACGAATTTTTTACAAAATCCGGCTAAAGAAAATATGGATCATATGAGACAGTTGCGGCTTGGGCATGAACATGTATAAGTCACCGTTTTTTAATTTAAATAGTTGAAGATCTCATGTTTTTCCACTTCAAATATTTGAATCAGATTTAATCATTTACAGAATTCACTTATCTTTGGTGACATAATATATCATCAGCTTTGATAATGGATCAACCGCATATATCACCATTTAACGTGGAGGGTAAAATTTATAATATAAAAAATACCTTAGTGGGTGGCATTTAGGAAAAAAGAACCAACGAATAAAAAGGATTTTTTATGTAATCTTACAAATGCTAGTATATTGTTTTTGTGAAATAGTTATGCTAACTAGATGAGTTTATTTCAATTTTTCATATTGGTTCTAAATTAGTAATTTATCTCCCATATAAGAATATACTAAGAATGTTGGATGACCGAATTCCTAGGGAAGTAGACGACCAGTGGGCCGCCCCAGACAGTTAGGCGAGGCAACTCCAGATACCGTGTGAGGAAAGGCTGGGACTATAGTGAACGGAGGCCGCACGATCAGTGCAAGGCAGGGACGAATGGAGGCGCCTTGTCAATGCAGTGGGTCCCCGACCCGAACAGGATAAGGTGATGAAGATGATGATGATGATCTTCCATATATTTATTTTTTGTTTTTGTTAATATCTATACTAATAATTTAAATTTTTAGTCACTTCAATAAATTAGTTATTCATAATGTGTTTTCTTGTTATTTATTTGTTTTTCATTTTTATTTAATTTTATTACTTTAAATTTATTGAATTGGTTGAGCAACTTTGTAGATAAATATTAAAAAAATATATATATTATTTGTTTTAATCTACTTTAATTCATTAATCACACCTACATGTTTCGGAAAAACCTTTTATAACATTTATACATTAGCACATGTAACGTTATTATTTAAATGGAGTGCAAGAATATCCCCTTTAAAATGTGTTTATTTTGCTTTATGAAATATGAAAAAAATAATGATAGGTATTTTGACATGTTGGTATGCAAAAGTACTACTCATAATGCTGACGGTACAATTTGAATTACGAAAACAAAAAAACTTAAGGCCTCAATATCTCAGAATGGATATTGTGGAAAGCTCTTACTCACGGAATGGGATATTTTAATCGTATAGTATAATAAAAAACGTATAAAAATAATACAATTATAATCGGTTTTCAATCATTGTTACAATCAACGCAACTCTCGCAATCAATAACGGTCTAAATAAATATTAGTTTTAATTATTCCGTTAAGAAGAATTTGTGATGAGAACTCTGAATGATTGAATAAGAAAATAATATAGAAATATTGTAAACTTGAAATGAATCTGTGAGATAAAATAAAGAATTGACATATATGGCGAGTGTGGTTGGTTCAGGAGGTCGAGGACGGTATTGAAAACTCCGGAAAAACTAACCAGGATTGTAGGTACCCTAAACCTGATAATATAATAATGCCAGAAACAGTGAGAACCGTAGATCGCAGCCGTAGTAATCTGGGAAAACCGAAATATAGGATTGCGTCCTGTCTTTTCATCTTATGTCTTTTCACAATATAACTTTCCATGTTGTCTTTTCACGTTTTATTTTTCCAAGGTATGTTATTTCTAATAATTGAATGAATTAATCCATGCTGTCATTAATGAAGGTATGTTTTATATGAGTTTTATAATTTTTTAAAGATATACAGATTATTAACAAGCAAATAGTTTTAGTTTTAGTGTAACATTGAAGAACAAAGGAGCCTTGTAAAAAAAACTTCTTTGTCCAAACACTGTCTTGGCACTTATTGGCTGATACATTAAAGAAGTGGACATTCTAGTATGGTGCATTTGCTGGGTTCGTTTAATAATAATTTTGATTTTATAGAATTTGCACAGAGTTTGAATAATGGCAAGCTGGCTGACAGTCATTATTTTATTTTCGCTGAATAAAAGTTGTGAGGAGTATAAAAAACTTTTTTTAAACATGATTTTTAAGATTAATTTTTGTGCATTATGTAAAGACTCTAGGGTGGTCTTATAGCAGTTTCCCCAGCAAATAATATTATAGGTTAGTAATGATTGTACAATAGCATAATATACAGTTTTTAAAGTGTCTTTGTCCAGTATGTTCCGTAATTCCTTGAAAATATATGTAAGTTTTCTAATTTTATTTGTTAACATAGTAATATGGTTGTTCCACTTCAGGTGTTTATCAATAATTATTCCAAGGTACTTGATGTTGTCTACTCTTTCCAAAGATTGACAATTGCATTCCTGTACACAGGTATGTGATGTCAGATCATGGTCTCATACATAGGTAGGCGAATTGTGTGCAACAATTTTATAAGCCCGAAATATCCCCGCTAGTGTTTAAAATATTATACGCCATTTGTAAAAAAAAATTAAAGGGAAAAAGACATGCCTAATATTTTCGGGAGAATCTTCTATTTTAAACAATGATAAACGAGCGCAAAGCCTTAAAACTTTAATATGTAAAACGTACTTGAATTTAAAGTGGCGGATAATCTGTGTAAAGTATGCAGGCTCTTTTGCTTTTACTGAGATAAGCAAGAACGGTTTACCGTCAAAAAGTTTAAAAATACATGGGAGACAAAACAACATTATTTTAGGCTGCGAAGAATCTGTATACCTACATCTAAATAGAAACACGTGGGCGAAAAGCCCCTCTAGAGGGTCTATTTTTTAATAATAATACTTCATCATCATCATCTTCATTTAAACATACATACATAAACAATCTTCATTCGCTTGTCCAGGAAGACTCAACAAGATGATCATCAGAATTTTTTTATAAATTAATGATTTTGTCACGGGATCGTGGCTGTGGGAGGCAAATGAGACATTTAAAATCAATTAATGTTTTATTAATTGCACAAATCGGTTACTTTTCTCCCATTACAAGGTTGTGTCGCACATATAATTTGTATTGTGCTGACCCTAACATTAATGCTGATATTCTTGCAGACACCTTATCTTCGTTCAAAAACTCACTCATACACAACATCCATTTTCTAAACGACGACATGAACCTATAGATCCATTAAATCAATAATTCATTAAATACTAATCGCACTACACTCAAACACAAAATATATAATATACATAAATGTACATGTAAAATATAATTAATTACAAAAATACATGTTACTAGAGCGTGCCGAAGACACTTGTAATTGGGATAATGGGCATAGTCTTCACTATAATGTTTATTGTCTGAGTATCATGTACCCATTATCCTGTTAGTGTCTCTAATAAATAAATAAAAAACAAAAAAAAATAAAAAAAGTCACTATACACGAATTTAATCGGAGAATCGTTTTTTAATTCACTTTAAATTACGCAACAGTCACTTGAAAAATTTTCCACTCGTATCTAGAAATTCTGATTCGCCCTGACCACCATGAAACACGAATTTCAACCTGCGTCTCACACATTGGGTTCAGATTTCAAGCAGGTATCCACTCGTACAATTTCGTGAAGATGGTGTGTTAAAACCTCGTGAACACACACGCACAATGTAACTCGACGCATGAAGTTCGTGCCAGTCCAAATCATAAACGTTGAAATATTATAACTGCTTGTCATTCCCAGGCCGCGGAGTTTGGCTGCCCGACCTGCGGGGCGGGCGCTGTCCCGACATTCGGCCTCAACTTTGCATTAACTCGGCCCGTTTGCTTGTTTGTTCGTGAAATAATTTTATTTGTTCGAGTTGGTGGATGGTTTCTTAACAAATCAAAATTAAGTTAAATCGGCCGCCGCCATGTTGTGGCAGGGTGTGCGCGCGAACCGTGCGTGAGCTGTTTCGAGGCGAGTTTTCTAAATATTAGGTCCTTACATATGAAATTGGCGTTTAGTGTGGGAGGAACATAAAGCCGATTTTTTTTTATTATAATATATTTATTTAATCAAAGTATGTACCATTGCTATCTATGCACTTTTGCCATCTCATAGGTAGTTCATCGATCCCTTTACTAAAAAAACCATTCGGACGGGAATCAATAAAATCTTTGAAGGCGGTTTGGACTGCCCCATCGGAGTTGAATTTTTTCCTTTGCAAGAAGTTATCCAAATTTCGAAAAAAATGGAAATCTGTTGGGGCAAGGTCCGGAGAGTACGGTGGATGTCTTAGACATTCCAATTGAAGCTCCTCTAATTTGGTAGCCGTCTGTTGTGCAGTGTGTGGTCTAGCGTTATCATGAAGCAGCAGTGGCCTAGAGCGATTAACCAGCCTCGGTTGTTTAGCAGCTAGCTTTTCCATCATGGTTTGCGGTTGCTGACAATAAAAATCTGCCGTAATCGTCTGGCCAGATTTAAGAAAGCTGTAGTGAACGACACCAGCACCAGTCCACCAAACGCTCACAAGTAACTTTTTTGGAGTCAATTTTCGCTTGGGGCATGGTTTGGCTAGTTCGGCAGGGTTCAGCCATTGCGATGAGCGCTTCCGATTATCGTACAGGATCCACTTTTCATCACAGGTAATGATTCGATTTAAAATCCCTTCATTATTGTGCCGGTTGAGTATTGAGTTGCAACGCAGCAGTCAACGCGCGTTTGTTGATTTGCTTCACTCAATTCGTGAGGTACCCACCTTTCAAGCTTTTTCACCTTACCAATTTGCTTCAAGTGGATTAAAACAGTTTTATCACTAACACCGCAGCCTGCAGCTAACTCGGATGTGGTTTGCGATGGATCCGCTTCCACAATAGCCTTTAATTCTTCATTATCAACTTTGGTCTCCGGCCGTCCACGGGGCTTGTTCTGCAGGTCGAAATTTCCAGAACGAAAACGTTGGAACCAAAAACGCACTGTGTTTTCTTTTGCGGCACCGTCGCCATACACATCATTAATCCTTCGAGCCGTTTCTGCAGCACTGGTGCCACGGTGGAACTCGTACTCGTAAATAACGCGATATTTCAAGTTTTTCATTTTGTAAACTGAGTGACGCAAAGAAAAAAACAATTGAAGAATAAACAAATGAATTATAATTTCCAAAACACAAATACATGAGTAAATAGCTGTATAAATTTGGATTTGGAATTCCTAACCAAAGAGTAGATATTTGAGATCAAATTTGCCAGTACGGCAAAACGCCAATTTCATATGTAAGGACCTAATATAATAATTTCGCTGTCTGTCTGTCCCCGTAACTTTGTTTAACGTCCGTAATTTCGTTCATATTCACGACTAAAAAAAAAGTTAAACGGCCGGTGATGGGGGTTGAACCCCGGGCCAGCAAAGCCGAACCGGCCGCTTAACGCGTGTCGCTACCGCCGCCTTTCCGTGGGCCGTCAAAAATATACTAGAGCTTAGCGAAGACGCGAACGATTTCATGCTCCGCCCAGCACAATCGCCAGGGTTTAAAATAATACCACTGACTGCCGGCAGGGGAAATACAAAAAAAAAGTTCAAATTTTTTTTTTTATTCGGTCATCTAACAGGGAGACACAATCGCTTGGTAAGACAAAATACAAAAAAAAAGTTAAATATCTCCCTCAATTAAAGGATAACACAGATAGGACATAACCATAGAAAAGTCAATTTGACAGTGACAGATACAACAACTTCACAGTTTCATTTAACCGATTTTTTCCAATTTAACTTTAACATAGACACAAAAGGACTCGTAATGTATATAATATACATGATCAGGGAGGGGGACGAGTTTCTAGTATCTGCCTTACCATATGACGATACTCTTCATAATTAGTGTTAAAAATATCTAGTCAATTTAAAAAGTAATCCGAGCATATGCGTGGAATGGGAGAGGATTTCCTATTGTTGGTTTGATAAATTGGAAAGGAAAAGAAGTACTTCTGTCTGGTAGGTCGGAATAGGACGTGGAAAGATGGTGAGCTGGTGATTTCAGGAGAATCAATAAGGTTACGAATTATTCGGAAAAGAAAGGATTGATCCGACAATATTCGCCTGTTTTCTGGTGTCCAATTTATAAAAGTTGTTATTACTATTTCATGAATAATAAGTGAATAACTTATTATTTAGGAACCGGCATGTAAAAGTATCATTATTTTGACGGGATAAAGCTATTTTGCTTAATTAATTTTGTATAAACTACGACTAGGTATTGAAACAACGAATATTTTATGCTAACTGTAATGGATGTATTGAGATCCGATTCTCGACGTTTCGCTGGAGTCATGTCACAGCGATTTCAGGATTGTGTCAGGAGTAAATGCCGACCTTTTCTCACTACTATGATTTCATCCTTAAAATACGACGCAAAAAAAGACGAAGATATCGTCAGTACATATTGCATCAATAGCACTCTAAGGACCAAGCATAGAAATATGCAACACACCTCCACTTAATGCATATAATCTACGGCCGCGTAAGAAATAGTCAGTCGTCCTTGAGCAACGGCGAGAGGACACACTTTTGAAGATGTTGTGATATCGTCGAGAATCACATCTCTACCATCCATAGGGTTCGTATAAAATGTCAGATTTATTTCAATACAATAAAAAAGTTGAAAAAATGAAAGTGAGGTGTCTTATTCTAAATTAGAACAGACCCGTTAGATAATAAATTCGCAGAACTGGCAGACTTAAAAAATGCGACATTAAAATTATATGAGAGTACTTTTGACGTTTTTTTCGCTATGTTTCTAACAAGTAACAAAAGTGAGGGTAACTACGCGCGACGCCCAAGGAAACATAGTTTATTTTTATGAAATATGTAATGGCCACGAAGCTACAAAATTTTGCTCAACTTTTCGCGGTTTTACGCTTTGAGGATTTGGGTCGCGAGACCTTAAAATATTCCCAATAAATTATTAACCTGACGCGGGGGTTTTCCGAATCGAGTCCGATAGGAGATTTACGATTAACACAATTTAAATCGCTAGAGCACTGGCTGTGTTTTAGTTAGCCTAATAGAACTGTAAGGGATATAGTAACATATACATCCTATTACATCCAATTTCATTTGAAATTATAAAATCTCTATAAAACGCAGTGTAAAATAAGTATCCAAATTTTTATATCAGGAGACACAGAACTGTAATAGCTTGCCCTTACATTATATTTGTTTCTTGGCAGTCTGCGGTGTAAATAAAACACTATTTCGTAAACTTCCCTATAGCAATTAATGTTATATAACAGTTAGTCGCAACATGCTCTTAGGTAAGATAGATTTATAGAGAAGGATAGTTAATTATTACTTATAACTTGTTGTAACCCATCAAAAAATGATGGTACTTTTACATGCCGGTTCCTAATGAATAAGTATTTACTTATTTATAGCCGATACCCATGAAAGAGTAATAAAGAATTTTATAAAAATATTTGTACAATTTTTTTAATACTTCCCCTGCCGCAGTTAATGGTATTATTTTAAACCCTGGCAATTTTATTTTTATTTTTTATTTATTTATTTATTGTTTATTTACATTAAGATTAGTTGATACAAGATACTAATAACTGCCACATTAGGTAAAAACCTGTTCTGTGGCAGTTATTCTCATAAAGTATTTATTTAGTGGTAAAAAATGACAATTAAAGAATCTAAATCTAAAAGAAAATAAAAAGAAAAAATATACATACAAAATCAAGATAAAAATTTAAAGTAAATCATAGGAATAAATCTAAGAGAAAAGAAAAGAAAATACACATACAAAATTAAGATAAGAATTCAAGGACAAAAATAAATATTATATTATAGTATTCTATAAATTATATAAATAGTTTTTGCCAATTCAGTCAGCCAATTGTGCGTACAACCACAGTATACTAAGAACAGTAATACGTCCTCATACAAACTGGCCGCTACCCATTAGAATGTGTGCGTACGTGCTCGGCGCCGTATACGCACGCACTGTGACGCACACATTGACATAAAATATGGGGGCATAAGGCGGCGGCAGTAAGGGCCGTGCCTTCCGTGCCATTCGCGCTCGCAGCCGCCGCTTTAGAAAAAAAATGCGCTTCCTGAAAAAAATGCCTTTTTTAAGTTTGTGGTGCTTTACTAAAAAGGTGTGTTGATTATCACAAAGACTGTGAGTTTTTAAAAGTCTGCGTTGATGTTAATAGGCGTTCTTCCAATTTAAGTGCAGAAACTAGGTATACTAATTACAGAAATTTTCGAGTTTCGTGTCTACCTTATGCGTCGGAATCTCAGACGCTACGAGTAAAGTGACGACCCTAGCGTCAACGCATTAGTAGGCTAATAACTCGCCGACAGGCCGGAGATAAACTACTGTTCTGGGTATACTGTGGTACAACTAAACGCGATACTTTTCTTTGATGACAACATCACTCTTGCGACAACATAATTAATATTATAAATATTAATTAATTAATATTATAAAAAAATACATAAAAATAAAATAAAATGAGAAAAATATATTCTGGTACCGGAAACTGAGCTAAGTATCCTGGCCACTACACCAATACATTTTTCAAATAAAAAAATAAATAAATAAAAACAATTTAAAATATTGATAATAAACAATAATTAAGCGATATTCATAAACGTAATTAATTTTAGATTTCTTATAATTCACTTGCTTAAGGGATCTTGATTTCTAATTTGTTTGAGTACCCGTTGACCCAAGTCACGTATTTCAGTTTCCTCGTGAATCAATATTCTACGTAATCTTTCAAAGACAGATAGACACAACGTGATACCGCCACCCAAACAGCAAATAAAAGATGCGAAAATAATTATTTATATCTTAGTTAACGAACCTTATTTCTACGAAACATTTGTAAATATTTTTTCCTTTAAATACATCAGGACGACCGAGACCAAAGATAGTCGAAGCCATTCCATGATAAAACAAATTTAATTAAAATAATTGAGATAAATTATGGATGTATAGAAGTCTCTTTTGGGCGTTACAGAGCATATGACCTGTCATGAAGCTGACTTAAGTGATCACTTTACACAAGTTCACCGATTCCTCCCATGATCGACCACATATCTATCAGATTTTGAAAGTTGTATGTATGGTTTTTATTTACCTTGTTCACTTAATTCTATTTTTCAGTGTAACTTTTTTAGGAAAAAAGAAAATTATTTTCAAACTGATCCCATTTGTACAAAAATAATTTTTTTTCGATGTGTAACATCATATGAATGACATCATTTAACAAAAAAATATTTTCATTTCACTCAAACCCCTGCGATATGATTATCTCCACCAATTGCGTTTAAACCGGAAGGAGATCCGAAGTTCCATACATACCAAGAAACTACGACATTCAGCATTAAGTACGATGAAGAAGAAGAATTGTCTTCTGGCGTGTTGGTTATCTGATCATGAATTTCATGTGTCTTCAAAACTCGTATTTGTCTACCCACATACATATATTTTGCAGACATATATTCACTATCTAAATAAAAATACTTATTTGTTACTGCATAAAAATAGTAAATAGTTTCCTTCCCTTAGAAAGCTTACCGAATGACGAGAATATTTATTAACAAAATTTTAAAATGAATTCAAGAGTAGATACTTACTTACCATCACGTCGTTTCCCCCCAGGGGTGGGCAGAAAGGATACAGCGTCACACTATTCTGTCCTGACTCTCAACTCTCGCTTCATCTTCCAATATCTGGTTAATCTGGTCATACCACGTCTTTCGCGGTCGCCCTCTCTTTCTGGCGCCATCAACACTTGCCTCATATATATTATATTTTTTACCATTAACATGCCCAAACTACCTGAGCATCCCTTTTTTTACTCCCTTTATATTAACTCGTGACGTCTGCTTGCTTGCCGTCAACAAAAATTTTTGGATCGATTTTTGACCCTTTTCCCGTGATCCAATCGAGCTGAAACTTGGCAAGTAGACTCGCGGCGACGATTAAGAAGATCTATCAAATTTTCGTTAAAAAAAATATTAATTATAGTATAATTTCGGATTTTTAGAAATTTTATTGGTTTTTTCAAATTGGAATCATTTGAAAAGTTTGATTACGGCGGCCCGATAACGTCGTGGAATATTTTCTAAATTTGAATTGCTCCGTCGGTAAGCATAATAGGTACTTCACTACGAATGTCGAAAATCTAAATTGAGTGACAAATGTTTTTAGAATTTAATCTCCAAAGCATGAAGTATCTTATCAAAGCTCAAAATATCTGACATTTTAGAAATATATTAAATTACTGTAAGTTTAGTGTTATGTTATAAGTTTGAATTCGTCTTTAACTGTTGTTATATTTTACAAAGAAAGGGAGTATAATAAAAACTTGGTTTTTATGGGTTACTTTTTTATTGTATTAACTATGCTAGGATTATGTAAGTAGTTACTAACTTAATTGAAATTAATAATATACAGATGAAAACACGGAAAACACATAAAATATTCTTAGTAAATTTATTCCAAATGAAGTTAAATACTTACGATTTAATAATAGAGCTAATTAGACAGTTTTCTACATGAAATTATCAACAAGCGCATACTCGTGAATAGGAAATTTCTGAATCACTGGAACATGAAGAGAAGGAAATTATTTGACGAACGAATAAATGACACTCATGATGCGATGCCAGGATTCAACATTCAGTCGTTTAAAAACTTTCAACTCATTCACACAACGTTGCGCGCAATTAAAACTGCATGAATACATCGCAATTTTCATCATAAAGTGAGCCTTTCATTTAAATGCGGATTTAATTCGCGTAAGTGATGTAGCGATATTAATAATAGATTAGCTCGAGGCCTTAACTTATTCCCGAAGCGTAAAGAAGAAAGCCTGAAAATTGTCTCATCGGAGTCGCAATCTTCACGAAATATTAAGACGGAGGTAAAATATTTGAACTTAAAGAAAGTTAATAATAAAAATATAATATAATACCAGTTACAACCCGTCAAAAATGACGTACTTTTATCATGTATATTTCGGCCGTCAGTTGTAAGAACTAGAGAAGAAATAATGTTAGTGATGAAATAGAGTAGTATGCTTTTTTTGCCTCTTATATATCATTATTATTTGAGCCATCAGGTGGCGTTAGTGACGTATTTTGTTACTTTGAGAATTATATATTTTGATTAATGATTAATACCGATGATATATGTGATATAGTAATGCATGCATTTATTAGTTTTAATTTTCATTAAACTGAAATATTAATAAAAAAAGAAACAAATTCAGAAAAATTTATTAAAAAAGCTTAATGTTTTCATTTTTGAAATCATACTATTTTTGAAAACGAAATGAGATCAACTACTGGATAGGAAGTTACGGACGGACAATAAAATTTATTACTATTTGGGGACGGGGATAAGAGTCAAGAAATGCGTTTAATTTGATTCCAACGGGTTCAGATAATCTAAAAATACCCCCGAAATGTACAAGGATTCAAACGTTAGGAAAGTGAACAAGTTTAAACAGCTTCTTCCAGCATATTGAACTCGAATTGAAACTTTTCCGAAATATTCACCTCCGATGGCGGCAATGAGCATCGAAAGCGGGAAAATGGAGGGAAATGATAAATCAAGACCACTTTTCTACCGCCAAAACAACGCCGCTCGATATTATAAAGTGGATTTCCAATATATAGCTTTTCCAGTTGCAAGAACGTAACTCAATATGTTCAAAAAGGATTTAGAGGATTTGAGTTATCTTCGATATAGAATAAAATTGACAGAATTGAAAAGACGGCAAAGAATAAGGCGCTTTCATACTAGGAAAAAAATAAACTTGTGATGTTGCTGGTTAAGCTCCATTAAGAAATTGAAAGCTTCGGATCTCCAAGTAACTGTTGAAAGATAAAACAACTCTTAGAAAACAACTTGTTCAAGTATTTTGACGGAAATAAATGCAAGAAAAGTTGTGCAAACAAAACTGTTTTATGTAGACAATAGAAGTGATAGGATATTTTCTGCGACATTCACTGCAAATGCATAATTCGGCGTTTTTTTTACGAAAATGTGGGTTTTTATTACTCATTTATATCAGAATATATATTCTAGACTGCAATTTTTTTAGAGCAATAACTTGGATGGAACCTTTGTTCTTATTAAAAAGTAATAAACTGAACATTATTTACAATAATTAAGAAAATATAACCGTCGATCGACAGGCCGCAGCCAAAAAAAATCGTTTTTAGTGTCCCAGGCGGCGCAAAGCTTTAATGAATATTTATATGTACGCGTAATGTTTTTTTATATATGTAAAGTATAATTCATTATCAAAAATCCGTACAAAGGAAATTAAGAAATATTCAATATTTTTTCTTGATTTTAAAACGCTTTTTATTTATATAAAGAGATGATTTTAAACAGTATATTCTGTTTATTCCAGTATTTTGAAACTTGACTCACTAAATAAAAGTTTTTTTTTTATTATTAAAACACCTTAATTATTATTTAAAAGTAAAAATTCCAAAGTATGAAATGTGCCGCTGCCGAAGGTATTCTGTTTTATAATCATGACACATATTCTATTCATCTCTATTTAAAAAATAATAATAATACCCGTTTTTTATCAATAAGATGGTAGCAATATAACTATGTATATATATAAACACAAAACGAGAAAGGCAATATTATCGACAGTATTTTAAATATAATTTTTATTTAAATTTTGTAATACACACAATATGCATTATTAATTACTACTATACCTTTTTTTGGCTATGAAATCAATATAAGACCGGGTTTTATATTCGAGGAAACACGGTACATATTCATGCATGTTCTCATACATATATACATAAGATGTATGAATATAGCCGAAGCAAAAGTGGTGTGCCAAGATAGAAGAATATGGCGTTCTATCCTCTCTGCCTACACCTGCGGGAAATGGCGAGATAGTTAGTTAGTTAATTACTAATATAGTTTCGAGAGGAGCAGTCCCTCTCATCATCAGGTATATTATTTTAACTATACCTGATGTTGAAAGGGACTGCTCCTCTCGAAACTATAGTAGTAATCAATAACTCATATTATGGATATAATGCAAAGTTAAAATAAAAATCATACTTTAAATTCGAGAAACGCAGAGTCAGTAGTGAAGAATGGAAGGAATATTACCATTATTCTACCATGTGGGTGTTTTTATAAAAGTGCACAACCATATTCATATTTTGCAGATAAGAAAAATACGCCAAGTAACGTCACATATTTACAAATTTTGCAAATCACTTTGTTATTTTGGCTGGGGCGCCCCGATAGCGCGAGAAGCTTCCACGGTTGATTTTGAAACCGGTTCTGATTTAACGGGTGGTTTCATTTTCGCAGCGCAGAGGGGCGCGGGTTAACAATATGGAAAACGGTAAAAGAATTTCGGGAGGAAAGCATTAAAATTAGCATCCAGCTTTGTTAAATAAATTTTACGAGTGGGTGTAGAGCCGTGTACGGTGACGTAGGGTCGGGTCATTCATAATACAATCCCTGAATACAAAAACACGTGCCTAAATACAAGAACTCAATTTAACTACGAAGAAAAAACTCGTTGAAAATTTGTCGGTTTCAATAATTGTATTTCATGCGCGTCAACATTTTTATTTTAATTAAAATTTATTGATGCAATACAGTACACGCATGCAAACTTTTTGGATCACAAACGAATAAATTACAAAATCATGTACTAATAGCGTGCACCACACAATGTCAAATAAAATAATACAACATAGCCTTAGAAAAAGTTTTTAATGACTCAGGCATTGAGATAAGAGCAACGATATTTAACAACTCTATGGAACTATTGGGTTACGCTGATGATATCGACATAATTGCGAAAACTCCTGATGCTTTACGCAATGCCTTCATAAATCTTAAGAGTTCTGCCAAAAATATGGGTCTCATAGTGAACCAGCAGAAGACCAAATACATGGCCGTGGGATGCATCCAATAAATCTCTACTCTCTCATGTGGAAGTTAAAATATTGAAACGAACACCAATAATACTACAAAGGAGATCCAGAAGCGCACAGTGAGCAGCGCAAATCGCTGTTTTTCGCTGCAGATAAAATCCAGACTGCTGTCTAGAAACACCGAGATATTAGTGTACAAAACGCTTATTAGGCCAGTACTCACGTACACAGCTGAGACGTGGATACTAAGAGGAATGAGCGAGCACTGGATGTTTTTGAAAGGAAAATTTCGAGGCCAACAATGAGCTCTACACTCTGTTTAAGGAGCTAAACGTCAAAAAATTTATAAAACTGGGAAGACTTCGGTGGTTGGGTCATGTGGAGAGAACGGTCGAGCTTCAAGCACCAAATTCCCTGCTGAACTTAAGGTCAATATGGCGAAGGAGCTTAGGAAGGTCAAAATTAAGATGGAGCGACAACGTCCTCAAAGACATTACTGCCTTGGAGCTTCTGAACTGAAGAGAGCTGGCACTAAAGCGAGATGAGTGGAGGCAGACTCTTGAGGACGCTAAGATCCACCAGGGGTTGTGGAGCCAAGAGTGATGATGATGATTGTAAAATACATTATTTATAGCCCGCTTGGATGGTGTGTCTATTTGTAAATGTGTTAAAATGAATTTTGGGTGTATGTAGGATGTAAGAGGTGGAATTGGACTTGGAGAAGAGGTGGGTGAGGAAAAGTTAATAAGCAAATGTCTTTTATTGAAATGTACGATATTATCGTAAAACATATCCAGGTTATTCTTACAATTTTCAAAACTATTTAAGGCACAATTTATAGGCGAATTCATAACGGCATTACACCATTTAACCATTTAAGCGGAGAAGAGATGTGTACCTCGAATGATGAACAGGAGTATTAAGGCTTATCGCAGAGAGTAATTCAAACCAGTCGATATTACAGTGCAATATATCGTAAAGAAACAGAACATCGACAGTCATTCGACGTTCATGTATTGTAGAAGGATTATGAGCAATAGTATTATTATACCTGCGATCAAGTCGCTTTGACATCTTATTCTGGACTTCTTAAAGCCTGTTATATAATGTGGTTTCCAAATAGGCTAAATGATTTATATAAATTTTCATGATTTATAACCAGAACTAAATTGTATTAATTCGATTATACATTAATAAAAAAGAATCTAAAAATTAAACAGGGATTTGAAACAATTAAATAATTATTCTGAATCTGCCGTACGAACTAAATAATAAAGATGTGTTAAGGTCTGATGTTTACTTGATTGTTAACTTCACATTCATGCGTTTCATTCGAGCATTTCTACATGGTATATCAATAGAATTATTAGAATTAGGTACGCCTATTAATCACTGTTTAAATGATAAAAAATCATAAAATCGATCAAAAAAAGACCTGGCAAACGTATTATTGCTTACTAAAAATATTTCTTTGTTGTTCATAATACAGTAGATATTTAGAGCGACGCTTATCGAAATAAGCATATCGCTTTGCAATATTTAACTATGTTGCTTCGTCTACTGTCTCCCCTTTTTCGAAGAATGAAACAATATGATTACATTAATATAAAAATGATTTATTTATAATACTTTATTCACTGGTTACCCACCACAATATTTAAATCATCTTTAATATTTATATTTATTTATAAATACCTATAATTTTCCAAAAATCTCGCTGCTTCGTATTTCATGTCCTTACCTGAAACAAAAAACAAATAAATTAAATACACAATAGTGATATTAAATAATGTTAAATGTTGAAAAACGGCTGTAAGGAAAATAATAATTAAAAAATATATAAATATCTAATTGAACCATACCTAAACAAACTTATGTTTTCAAAAACAAAAATAGTTGGAGTTTCATTCATTCAAAGACAACATAATATTTATTGTTGTGCTAATTAATAGTAAAAGCAAATAAAAATGGCACAATGTCATGTATGCGTCATCTGAAAATGCCAATATTTACATAAAATGTTGATTTTAGTTATGTTCGTGTTCATCCATTCGTGTTCTATTCTCGTTTGGTTTACTCACACATTTCATTGAACACGATTTTTGAATTAAAGTATAAAAAATATTAAAGGTAAAATTTATATAAGAATTTAGACACGGAAATAAAATACATTTTAATTTTTTCGAAAGCATTTTTTTTCAGGGATCTCGGGAGGGTCTAATTTGAGGTTCAAATGTTTCTAAACGAGATTTATTTTTAAGACGTTATATGAAGGTTTAATTTACGAGAGGGTTAAAACAATACAAATATTAAATAAAAGACGATATTGTTACTCAATAAAAAGTAATATCACTTTGTATTCCTGATAAATAAAATTATTATAAAACTATTTTTTTTATGAACACGATTTTTTATGACACCTCCACTAAAGTATGTGGAGTGTCAGTAACTAGTATTTTTTTTATTTTTCGACAGAGACACATCACGGAATATTTTTCTTCTGTACTTTTCCAGCTATCGAGTGTTTGCGTTTATTTCGCTAGTGTCCTGTAACGGGACTCGTACCACCGACAACTGAATCACTAGGCGAGTATTTTTACCACAAAACCAACAAACACATCATCAAATACTTTAGTCGATGATATGTTATTGTTTATGTCAATGTTTATGTCAATGATTAAACTATAAGTGGTAAATATATCTAAATAAAAAGTGAGATTATTAATAGATATGGCATTTACTTTATGGTGAAACATGATTATTTTAACTTCTTCAAATATTTATCTTTTAAACTTATTTTCATGTTAAGTAGGTACTTTATTATTATTCATTTTCCATATATAACTTTTTAATATTTTGATTGTCTAAACTTCGATTTTTGAATTTTATTTTTTTAGTATACATCACTGTATCCTGACGAAGGGGCCATATAATATGTTGATATTTTCAATACAAAAGTGGTGAAAATTAAGTTTATTTTATTAATTATATGATTATTTTAATTTATGCATAACTAAACTTTGAAATATGCACATTTAATTAATAATACCTATTGATGAGGGACTGGTTTCCTCGAAAATATTGTTTAATATTTAAGTAGGTAATACAAGAACTTATATTTCATCATTTTTTTCGCCCCAAACATCCCCGGGTAGTTCTTATTTTCCTAGGTAATTCTTACTATACAACTTCATTCCACTGTGTATGAATGAATTTTGAGATGTTGTTTTCTTTCTAAAAGCAAAGATTATTTAATGTTTTCTTCTCGTGCAGTTTAGTTAAATTAAAATAATCACAAAAGTTAAACAACCAAATACAATTTGTTTATCAGAAAAAAATACGGTGTTTGGCAAGATGAAGTGATATTATTAGTTTTAAGAATTATAATTTATGAGATTTTTATAAACTAAATACTGGAGTGTTGAAAACTACTAAGTAAGCGATATGCGTAATAATAAAAACACATTGAAAAATTAGCCCAAAGAAAGCGTAAAACAGCACTTTGGCAAGAAATATAAATACCATACTTTCTTTATGAGAATAATATTATTAATTAATAATGTTCGTTATTCGTTTCGTTTACGAACGAGTCATCTCCAACTCGTAATACCACCACACATATCTTGTAAAATATGCACCATAATGAAAAAATCGAAGGTTATATTTTTTTATGATAGAATTGTAGTAATTTCTAATTTCTAATCATGAACTTTGAAATTGATATGAGCCATTGAGCCGAATAGCAATACCTATTGTTCGAACGAACGGGTATTTTAGGCCAGTTTTTTGATAACACAGATTTACTGACACATATCCTCTGACTGAACGACTCTAATCCACGTTTATTTTACACAACACTACGGTCTTGACTCTAACGTTTTTTATAATTTCACTTTTAAAAATTATTATGTTTCGTGATTTCGTAATAAAATGTTATTTTACTAAAATTTCTAAAATGGATGTAAAATTATATAAGGTGGTTTATTTAGATGTGTAAAACTTAAAAATGAAATAAAACATAAAAATCGTGGTAATGATTATGAAATTAGCTTTATTGAAAACATATTTTTATGCCATTAGTGTTCACGATATCAGGAAGTCTTAAATAATCTGGTGTAATTCTATTCCTTGCAAAATGGCAAACAAAACTAAGCGCAAATCAGCTGCCAAATTGGCTGTCGCTGGAAAAAGTGTTCCCAATTGGAAATAAAAACCATTGAAAAAACACCCTACATTTAAACACTAATGGCATAAAATTACCTTTCCAATGAAGCCAAAATCACTGCCATTACTCCTATTTTTATGTGTTATATTTCATTTTGAATTTTTATACCTCCTAAAAAAACATTCTTTACAAATTAAGGAATTAAAAAATATATTTCCACAGAAAACTTTCCGTGAATCGAACTTGCCGTGCAAAATCCTTTAACCAGACTTCAATGGAATTCTATTGTGCTTAAAAAAGGACCGAAAATTCGATTATTCCTCCCTCGCCGAGTTCTCCAGACAAGTCGCTTATCATAACACTGCAGCGTCGAGTATTTCATTAACCCCGCCGGGAAATGGATCTGCGGAATTTTAACCAAAATGCATTCGCAGTTCAGCAGCTTCCAATAACCAATTTTCAGCAATTACCATATATTGGAAATTGTTCAAATTACAAACACCTTTGTCGCCGTGTGGCGAACCACTCCAAATTAATTTCAATTAATTAATACGCTTTACGAGCGGCCTTCTCAACTCTAAAATATTACGCCATGTTTCAACGTCGCGGGGCACATTTCTGACGCCTCTGTCAAAACCAGCCAAAGGAAAACTCTTAATTAAAATACTTTATTTTTAAATTAATAATCAGATCATTATTGACGGTTTTTATGTTATTCGTGAATATTCCTACAATCTTATACGCAAAAAGGTCACCTTCAAATAAATGTAATCGATATAAATAAATAATAGCGAAATAACTGCATACAATAACAAGTAGGGGAAGGAGGGGGAGCATAGTGGGGTACCTAAGACTCAAATATACCTACAAGATAAAATATTATGATTAAACAACAAGTTTTGACTCAATATAATGGTTTAATACATTGCGAACGACTACGGATATGTTTTTCACGATTACAATAAAAAATCTACGATATGTGAATACATAAATGTAAAATGGCATTTGTAAAATAGGGGGTATAGCAGGGGGTATGACTTCAACAACAAAACATAAACTGACAAAATCTTATCTTTTTCACAGACAATCTTGTACTTTTAATTATGAAATCCAGAAGGTACTGCTTCAAAACGAAAAATTAATCACCAAAATATATAATTGAGTTCGAGAAATAATTGCTGTTTAATTTCACGTATTTTTTTTAACGAAAACACTGCATTTTAGTCTTTTTTTTATATAGCATAAACGGCTGTCGAAATAGCATTGATCGCACGTGAAGATCACGTGCCGACTGACGACCAATTAAAGCGAGCCCTTTGAAACATTGCACGGCGTTTCGTTCGAGCTGTCATAGGGATTCCCCGCTATGCCCCGCTACCCCACTATGCCCCCCCCTCCCCTACACACGGACACAATTGCACGCAAAGTAATAAAATTAACACATCTAAAAATAAAAACACATTTGCTGATGTGTAATATCTTTACGTTCGGTTCATGTGATTTCGTGAATGTTTTACCGATTTATTTCTTTACCGACTCGTGAAGAATTCTGCGGCTCGAGCGGCCGGCCTGTATGGAAGAAAAAACATGGCCCGCACACTTAACAAACGTGACGCGCGATATTATAAATTTTGACCATGTCGTCATCATTTAACATCTATAGTTAAAACTTCCAAACACGGTTGAATAGTATTTTCTCTAACGGCGTGCGTACTGAAGAAAACATTCAAGAGGCCGTCGTAGAAGATAAGAAAATTCTCGTTCCTTAAGGATCAACGAAAGTGCTATACCTATTGGTGAATTACTTGAACCTAAAATTACGAATGAAGAGGTTCTCAGCAGGATCAATGAAATGGATGGGGCATATTTTACGCCATGGAAATCTGCTCAAAACTATACTGGAGGGAATGGTAGAGGGAAAGATTGCCAGAGGGCGCCCTCGCCGTGAATATCTTGAGCAAGTGTGCCAAGATATGAATTGTGCCTTTACACAGAGCTGAAGAGGATCGCCGGAGACCGAGTGGAATGGAGAAAGAGATGTGCTTTGCTGTAAACCAATCCCATGGATTGAAACCCAGGAAGGAAAATTTGGTTGATTTCTTAATTTACAGAGATGTGTTAAATTATGCTTTGCTTCATATTTATTTTCTTTTTGTATTACAATTTATGTTTCTATTCTATATTTTTGGATTCAATTTTAAATATCTTCTCTTATTATTTCTGTATTTAAATTATGCTTTGTTTCTAGTTCCATGTGGATACGTATATTTTAATGAGTATATAGGCAAATCGTTTACATTATTCTTACTTTATTTATGTTTTATGCCATACTCATTTTGGATTTTATTGATAATTAATTCAAATTTATATTTTAAACGCTTGCAATGAGCATTTATAGGTAATAGATTTGACAATCACCGACGTTTCAATTAACGTTCTAATTTTTAATGTCCGTCTGTCTGTCCGTAACTCGCCGGAATAAGGCTGGAATTACAAGAACAACACTGATGATGAATAGCTGCTAATGAGACCCGGGCGCCTGAGTGTGACACGTCAATCAGCACGCGACTCGGGTTATACGCAAGGGTTCGTATTAATAATTATGTCCCGTTTTGTGTACGCTATTATTATGTTATATAAGATTAGATTAGGGTAGCAAAAAGTCTGTAGTCAAACATAGAATGTACATATAACATTTTTGATTTTTATAGCGTTAACTTTGTGGTTGGACATAATTATTAATTTTAATTATACAACGGACTAACTAACGTTAGTTAGCGTCCATCCTACTAGTTAAGTGGTTAATAGAAAGTTTTTTAATTCATTTAAATTAATATAATATTTTATGCATATTATTTTTTACAACAAAATTTAAGAATAAAAAAATCAAAGTCAATACAAACCTGACCTTTCATGAATGTAACCTTTTCGTAGTAAATTGAATTTCTTGCTCTTCTCCTTCTTTGATCTCCCACAGTGATTGGATGAGTAAATGTAAAATGCGCAAAAGCAAGGTAAATATTTTAACGACATTTACATAAATAAAATAAGAACCTTATTAGGTAATAAAATATTGAGTCGGTGACATTTTTAATGTGGAACTTAAAGCAGGTTGTACGAGACAGCTAATGAAGGTCGGAAGCGGGGAGGGAGAAGGAAGTCCTCCTGGGACTCCCAGTTAAGAGGCTTACCTGATTTTTTATCATTATTTATTGAACATCCTTTCCCCCGCTTAATTCACCTAGTTGTATGTTTGTATGTTAACTATATCGAGGATTTAATACGGGAAAATGAGAGTATGTAACAGTTAAGAAAAACATACGGTAATTGAAAGTAAACAATGTCAACATTTGACAAGGACCCATACAATAGAAATTGTTTGAAGTTCTAAGAGAAAATATTATTAACTACATAAAATATTTAAGGGAATGTCGAAACTACAAAATCTTTAATCGCCACTATTATTTATTCAATAGGACTTAGGTAGACAAAAATAAATGATTTAAATTTTATAATAAAAGTATTACGGCTACTATTATACGGTATTAAAAGTATAAAAAGTATTATAATAAAAGTATTAATAGTAAAGAAATTTGATGATAAATGCGAAAAAATACTATTATTTAAAATCAAAACAAAATATCAAAATCGACATGAATGCGATTTTAATTTACAAAATTTTGTTTTGTTTTCATTTCGGACGAAGCTTATATAAACAATGTGGGTGTTTTCTATATGAAAATAATATTTTTAAATTAGTTGCAATAATATTTAAGATTATTTAAAGATAAGAATCATATCTTTAAACTTTCATAGGAGTTTGTCTTCAAAAGCAAATATTCTCTTTTCGACCAGTTTTTGGATTGTATGTTATTACGTTTAATTTTTTGGTAGTGATTAATAATATAGTTGACAATAAAAAAACTTTAATAAGGTTACATGATTGTTAGAACATCAAGTCTGAATAACCCAATAAATGTTATAAATATATTTTTTTAATCAAGATATATTATAGATGTCTCATAGAGACGAAGCTACATTGTCATATAGGAAAGTAGGTACAGAAGTCTTTTTTTAGTGTTCATAGGGCTCACGACCTATCGTACGGCTGGCTTAAGTGATCACTTCACACAATGTAACGTTCACGATTTTCAACCATGATAGACCACCACATTTATTGAATTTTTTGATGTTGTACATGTTTTTAACTCACACAACTTGTTTCGTATGTTAGTTGTATTTTTACTACAGCCACTTGCAGTTCAAAGCTTTGTCATTCCCATAATCTAATACACATGTCACTATTAATAACGAGGTATCTATATTTTTGATTGGAGTTTAAAGCAAAATAATATAGGTAGTAGGTACTATTTAAAAAAATTACATTTTTAATAAAATTAGTGTGTCTAAACTTCGTTCAAATGAATGTGTAATGACACATAGTTATTCTTCCACCGGATGTGCCAGGAAATGTTTTGTCATGAAAAACTATACTCTTTATCTTACTTAAAGTACGGCATAGAACGCAGAAATGTCTACTAAGATTTAAGAGCACGAGATGGTTCTCGGCTCCTGGCCATGAATATTCATTAGTTTATTTCAAGACGTGCTATAATTTGCCTAATTATTTCAAGGAAAAACTTTATAGTGGGAGTACAGTCCATGAACTAAAGTAAGAGCAAATTTTTCTAAGAGCTATTCGGTCCGACAGATAAATTACTTAGATTGCAGTAAGGAAAAATGTAGTAATTAATTACGGTTCATAAAAGAGATCAAGAAGTATCACTAAAATTGAGAAACAAATAAAGAACGTATAAAATCGTTGTGTTGATCAGATTCGTTAACTTTAATTTATAATAAAACTTCTAACAAAACAATTTATAAATTAAATCAATATATTATAATTTTAAAAATACGTGTGACAACAATATTCTCCCTATTTTAAAACTATCCTAAGCGCCTGTGCTATGAAAATAGGACTAACTAAAAAACTAAAAAAATCGGGTGTTTATAAATTAATTTGTAATGATTGTGATTATTTTTATATAGGAAAAACGTGTAGAAATTTCGAAATTAGAGTTAAGGAACACTTAAGGTATTTAAATAGTAATAATTATTCTGAATTTTCTAACCATCTTTTGGCTATGGGTCATTCTTTTGATATTAATAAGGGTTTACAAATTTTACATAAAAATTATACAGAATCACAATTTGATAAATTAGAAATTTTGGAAATAAGAAAGAGTGTAAATAGTAAATTGAATATTATAAATAATCAGGTCCTTTTTGCAAATAGTTATCTTTAAATTTATTTTCATGTTAATTAGGTACTTTATATTATCATTTTCCATACATAACTTTTTAATATTTTGATCTATACTTCGATTTTTAAATATTATTTTTGTTTTCCTGACGAAGAAGGCATTGGCTTCGAAACATTTTGATTTTTTTTCAATAAATAAGTGGTTTAAACAAAGTTAATTTATATCAATTACATCATTATATTTTACACAACGTACGTTACGTAACATTTTATTTTAAAACAACGATATTTACAGCAAGCAGAATTGAAGAGTGTTTGTTACATACTTCGACATTGTTAAAATTTCTCTCAAGCCATCAACAGAAATGATGAAAAATATTAAATAAAGAAAAAAAATGAGGAGAATGTTTACGATTAGCCTTTAATTATATAGTATACTAGTCTAGGATCAGAGAGAGCTTTCTCTTCAGTAAAAGTGATCTGAAATAAAATTAGATTCAGCCTAAACAATGACTATAAACATGTAAGGTTTGTGAAGGGTTCGTTTTAACTCCTTTTTCGAAAGATAATTATGTAAGTAACTTGTGTACAGTACATAAACTCAATAATATTTTATTTTTAATAAAATAATATTTATATATATATTTTAATACCTGTTGTACCTCCATAATCACTGATAAACTACTAGTAAACCAGCATTTTATTACTATTTTAGCATTTAAAAATTTGTTTTACTTTACTTTGTAATAAAAACACAATATGAGTTATTACATTACAACTATAGTTTCGAGAGGAGCAGTCCCTCTCATCATCAGGTATAGATAACAACTAACTTAAATACAAAATTTATCAATCTAATTGGGTAAGTCAGGGTGGCGCGCGACGGGGAAGGGTAGTTTTTCACCGAACAGCTTTAAGAGTGGTGAAGTGGACTGAAATGTGATATTATTTATTAATGTGTTTCTAGAATTTAAATTTTTTAGGATTTCAACGGTTTCCAAACTATTCATTATCCATGATAAAATTATAAGGTTGCACCACGAAGTATCTGCCAAATCTTTCAATCATACTATTTTAGCATTTTATCTGTAATATAATTTTTCAGCATTTTTAAAAACCTACTTATTTAGTACTCGAACTGACATGAATGCCTGTAGATTGAATTAAAATCATGCAAATAAGATCCCAAATAAGAGATAGTGCTAGTTATAAAATCAAACTAAATGAAGCGGATTGAATTCTATGCCTATATGGATTAAAGGTGCTCTCTCTGAGAAGGAAGTATAACCATTCGACACTCAATCGAATGAATAGGCTTCGAAGAAAACCATAATTTGATAGTAAAGCTAGATTTGATTGAATAGGTTCTGACTGATTCACTAGTTTCATGAGCGTGAGGGGAAGACGCATCGAATCGATTATGTGAGGCGAAACACGTACAGAAACCACCCTCATAGGGGGATAATAAAATTGATTGATTGAATAGAGAAGCAAATATAATAAATACGTAAAACAACAATTTTCGTACGGGTACATAAATTACTTGTAGTGTACATGTAAGTAAATATAAATTATTAAAAGTGACTGACTAGGTAGATGTGTGTTTCGACAAATTTCAAATAATAAGTAGAAAGTATTGAGATAAAATTATATACGATAAAATTACACAAAAAAAAATAACGCAAAATAAATTGAACATGAAAAGAATCACACAAGAAAAGTTCACACATTCAAATTATTTTTTATTCATGTACAGAATGTTTAATTTAGATGGCAAATTTTGTTCAGGTAAAATACTTGAAAAAACGCAGGTTTGTTTTTTAATATGTAACTAGCTGTAACCCGTCAAAAATGACGGCCGGATTGATTTTACACGCCGGTTCCTAAAGAATAAGTACTTACTTATTTACAGGCGACACCCATGAAATGGAAATAACTATTTAATGGGTACTATTTTAAACATTGGCGATTGTGCGTAAAACTAAACGTGATACTATCCTTTGATAAAAATATTACTCTAGTAACAACATAATTAAATAATTAATATTATAAATAAAATAAACATCAAAATAAACATTTAAAAAAACTGCGAAAAATATATTCCGGTACCGGGAACCGAACCCGAGACTTCCGGGTGGGAGCCAGGTATCCCAGTCACTACAGCAAATCAGAGATGTTTATTAAGACAGTGTAGTTAAAAAATATATATTTTAGAAAATTTATTGTCAGCCCTATAATCTTTTTTATAGGTAAAAACGGTTCGCGTCTGTATTTTTGACGGGTCACGCAGTCTCGGCGTCAGCAACATTGCTAAGTTGCGGCCGGCTTGGGTTTGCTGGCCCGGGGTTCAAGCCCCTTCTCCGGCCGTTTAATTTCGTTTTTTAGCCGTGAATTTGAACGAAATTACAGACGTTTCACGATGTTACATACAGACGGAGAGACAACGAAATTATTATAATTGGATTTTTTTCTGTGTGAATTCTTCCTGATTTCATCATGTAACCCAAACGTGAAACTGTATTCTCTGGCACCTTTAATATTTTTAACAATGAAGTTCATGCTTCAGTGGATGATCGGTAAACAAGACCATATTCAAATATTAATAATGAATAAATTAATCATGTAACCGAGTGAAACATATACATAGAGTACTAAAATATTTAGTAACAGAATCAAACACTCCTACTAAAGCAAATACTCAGAATGCCGAGTTAACCAAACCGCGCTCCAATAATTAGTTCGATTAGTAATAATATTATGTAAATGTGTGTGGAAGTAATCTTCAAAAAATAATCGATAACAGAGTGTAAGAAATTTCCGTCGAACATCGTTGATGGTCCAGCAATACAAATTAACTTTAACTGTAACTCAATAGAGCTTTCAAGGCTTTTGTTTACACTTAATTATCCCAGAATAAATTGAGGCTTGTTAAATCACACTGGGCGGATACATCACGCGGGCGGTGTGCGGAGTCGGCCCAGCCAGCGCGGGGGATGGGATCTGGCGGTCTCGTAATGGATGTCGTCCTTTGTAAACGGCGATCGTCGGACCCTGCCCACGATCATTTCTGGTGGTCGGCAGATGGTCAGCAGAGGATAAACTTGAGAAGGCAGACGGAGCAGATGAAATATCGACTCAAGGAATGGGTCAGTAATTTATTATTAATATTTAAACCAATTAATTTGTTCACAGGCATTTAAACAAGATGTAAGTTATGTAAGTATTTAACCAAGAAAAGATGAGATGCCTTAATAATAATAACTCCTCCGAATATGCGAATCATGTCATAGAGTCCAATCATAATTTTGATATAGAAATATGAGTAGCTTGTTATTGGTGGTTAAAACACTCGCCTCGTGATCCAAAGGTCGCTGGTTCGAATCTCAATCCAGACTAGCTTAGTTTGAAAATAGTAAGAATATTGATGTGACACGTATTCCGTGTTCACATCTACATTTAAAAAAAAATGAGTAAGAATATTTAATACTAATATGGCGTCATACATACCATAAATACATAACCACTAATCTAGGCCACACACACACACACACACAAACATGGCAAGAATGCCGCATAAACAAATCGAGGCACAGCAGGGTATACAAGTCTACACAATTCATTGCACCGTCAGCAATACCAATATACATATAGCTAGATTCCAAGAAAGTTCTTTGTCCGCAAAACATATAAAAACCAGCCCGTTCGGGCATGTCAGTTTCTCAGCGACCCTCGGAGTAGGCCGGATGTTCTAGTCCATCGAGTATCTATCATTGTCTTTGTAATCGTACTTATGTATAACTTGTAATTGTTTTATCGAGCGAATAAAATCAACTTTGGAGAATTCCCGTCGCAGGACGGGTGATGATCCTAAAAAGCAGCTTCTCCAGATATTATACACACCACCATCAACCAAAACCCCTATACTAATAATAAAAGATTAAAATTTAGTAATCTGGGAAATTTTTATATTTGTAAAGCCATAACAAACAATATTCGTTGTATTAAAAATCAAATAAATATTCCCTGTAGCCTTCTAATTGATTCGGCGTTATTGGGTAAAAGACAAAACTTGTCAACATCCCCTTAAGATCCCGCCACCTTTCACTTTTCTCACCCCTCTCATTTTTAAACTCTTTTAAAAGGCACCTTGGTTCATGTTAGCATTTGGTCAGATTAACACGCATGCGATGAATATTTTGTGAAGGTGTTAGTGTGTGGATAGTTCTATGGTTGAGGTGTGCAGTATTATTTACATGCTGCTGGAGTCGTTATACCGACGAAGAGACGGGTGCGTCTCGAAGCCGGTAGATAAAAATCTCAGTAAGTGGTTATATACTAACATAACTAACATTTAGTTAATAATTTGTCTTGTAAGCGATTTAACTTAGGTACAGTTTGAATTTGGATATGAGGATTTATTAATTTACATTGGTTATGTGTTATTTTCATGCTTTGTTGACTGGTTGTATGCTATGAGCACCTTTCAAAACATAAGAACATAATTTGATGTATCCGATTTACCGCTTATGATTGTGTGTCGTGGATTATTACCAGCAGTAACTGCAGATCAGTGAAAGGAAGTCAAAGTGATGGCATAAGTTTCTCTTAATAAAACATAGGTACTTACCGTTCTGTTTTATTTGTGCAAAGAATTTCACAAAATTATTTTTCTCGAGATTCTATACAAATATTTTTAAGACTTAATCTTACAGTTAAGCAAAGTTACAAGTTACATTGCACAGAGAGTGGCGAATATTGTTTCGGCTCTCTCTGTGCAATGTGATTTGTAACAAGACTGCTGTCATCCCTTGACCATAGATTTTTGGCGTAGATAGACGTTTAGAGTTTCCAGGGCCGGCGTCAGCAGTCGTCATTGATTCGATTTTGATTTATGTTGTGATTGAAAATGCCCTCATAAGGTGAAACGCATAAGTAAGTTAAACGAATAGAATCGAAAATAAGTATTATTTCCATAAAAGTGATAAGTAAAGAAGTATAAAATATTGTTTAATAATCAACGAGTTAGTAAAAAAAATTGGGCAGTCATTTAAAAATTAATAAATTAAGACTAATTAATTAAGGAAAAATGATGAATAATAAAATATAAATAAATCAAAAAAGGAAACAAGGAAAAAGTATGATGTAATAGCAAACAACGCAATGTTTCTTAATATACAAATACAAATTGTGTTGTAAGCAATTGGGCTACCTGCGATGTTTAACGCAATTTCTTCTTCAAAAAGAGAAAAATGATTTTGTGGTGGTAAAATTTGTCTTATTCGAATACTTGTTTTCAACTATCTTGTACCGATTAAAGGTTTATATGGTATATTGACATATTTAGGTATTATCAGGTACATCTTTGACTCCCGCGGTGATACGAAATTCTTGTGATGACGTTTTAATTTGACCCCAGCTAAACATGGAGAATCAAATCAAAACACATACATACGGTTCGCATAAAATATCTGTTGTTTCAATACCATCTTGTATATTCATTCCTGATTTATCTTTTCACACTTTATATACTTCTTTGTTCTTGCTGAAACATGTTCGTTTGGTGGCAAGGTAGTTGGCCGTGGCTTTTATATTCACCAATTTATTTAAATCTTAATATGAGTTCAAAAAAAATTAGATTATATTATTTTTTAAATTAGTTTAAATATCAAAGCAAAAGATATAAATATCAAAAAAAAAAAAAAATTATTATTTTTAAATATACGGAAAACAGTATTTTTTAAAGCATGCATTCCGTAAACGTATCAGAAAAAACATCATACTCCGCGTTTATACGGATGAAATCACAATTTCATTACAATGTATTGGTTTTATCTTGAATATTAATATTTTCTCGTTATAACTTATCCCAAGACGCTAACTATGGTACAGAATAAAGTTTTTAATACCATTAGAAGCTATTCGCATCATTCAATATTCCTTACATCCTCCCGTACCAAAGATATTTATTTCTTGATACAAATTCTCTTTCATCTAAAAAAAATTTCAAAATTCTCGAGACATTATACTTATAATAATTTCATAAATATTTTTTTGTGTCTAAAAGTGAAAAGTAAATGGATCGGATAACATTTTAACGTCACAAGGTTTTTATGTCCTGGAATTTTACCATAAATAATGTTACACATTTTCGAAGAATCGGAAACCTTAAATATTTTCTTCTCTTAAAATTCCGTATCCTCAAATAAATGATGAAACCAGTACAAAAACCATAACACGTATTTACTTCAATAACCACATATATTCTCATAGAGCATAATGCATAGAAATATAAAGTACCATGTTATAGATATTCTGACCATGTACAGATAAGCTTCTTCTTCAGAATAACAAATTAAAGTACATAACATTTTCGGATTCACGAGTGTGAATTTCACACATACTTTTTGCACCCCTCAATGCAAGCCGATGGAAATAAATTTTTAAGACAAAAAATTTTAATAACCGTATTTGGCTATTATCAATATCCACATAGCGAAAATAGCGAATAGCGTAGTAAAAAGCGAAAATATTGCCATGTTCCCGCCCAGCTGTTGTTGATAATTATACATTGATATATTGTATGTATAACGAGCGTCGATAGGAATCTGTGGTAAAAAGATAAATTAGATAAAAACGACTTTTTCACTTGGGGAACAATATATTTTTGTTGGCAAGGAAAATGCAAAAAAAATCATTGTAAATTTCAGAATTTTCATCGAGCAGCATGAAATGCCAACATTAAAAATGTATTGTCTTTAATTTAAATCTCTCGTTATATCCGGCGAATAGAAATTGAATACAAAATCCGTTGTATGATTATTGAATGAAAAGCCCTGCCCATTTCGGAAGCGATGGAATTTCAATGTAATCTATGTATTTGCTTACATCGATTATTGTTGTCGCAGAACGGAGTTAATTAAAACGAAATTTCAATTCATGAATTTACAAAGTAGGAATTAAATAACCAAACGATCCCGACATTTTTATATTCATTGTACAAAAGGCTTAAAGATTATATTTATGTAATGTATTTTATTAATACTTTATTTAAAAAGAGTAAATAGTTTGTATTAATTCTCAACAAAAAGGTAAATAGAATTTATTATTATGATATTAATTATAATAGATCGGTAAATAAATGCATGTGATCATCAGGCAATGCATAAATCCTTGTTTTGATTAATAGCATTTGAAAGTGGCCGACTTCTTTTAGATAACGTTGTGTATAATATAATAAGTAATCTTTATGTGAAATCAATAGCAATATGTCACAATTAATTATTGTGACTTTTTTTAATTTCATATTATATTGTAATATAATGCCAAAATATTATATTTTTGACACATTGGGGCACACAGGGGCTTGAATAAATAAAACCCTTTGGGAATGCCCAGCGCGATCGACGCAATTTATTGATAAAATGATTGATTTAATTTTTGTTATTTTTAAATTTAAAAATATTCTGAATTTATGTGGCCAGGCTCGCTAGGAAGATCAAGATTAGACAAAATTATTATACCGAGCTTGGTGAGTATGGCACTTTTGATAAATTATCATGACATAGATGGTCCTGCGGGATATTTTTTTGATACAAACTGTTAAAAATATAAAATATATATTAGATTAATATGTCAAAACTACGAAAAAGGTTATAAAACCTATTAAATTAAAATTTTAAAGGCGGGACCGCTGTTCACAGAGCTGCGACTCGAATCATGAGTAGTGATTCCGCCAACAGACAGAGGTCGGCGACGTAGGTTTTACCACCCTCTATTGTGCGTGTTCCCGTCCGGAACATTTATATTTCTAAGACTTAACTCAACGATATTCTTTATCAATTCTAGTTAAAACATTTATATAACACGAAATTTAAATTTACTCCCGGAAAATACGGGAGGAGGTAAAAAATGGGGGTACAATTTTAATTTTTTTTTCCAATATTTAAAAGAGTCTGCGGTTTTAAGACACTCTTAGTGGATACAATAAAAGATTTTTGCACACCCGAAAGAATTCCAAATGATTTGCGAGAAAGTGCGTAGCTCACACACACCTCGACGGGAATCGGATGAAACAATCTTCAAAACTTTGCAAACTTCCTCGGGGCAAGGCACCAAGCTTCATTATTTCTCTGATCTTTACTCAGGAATAAACTTTGCTGCCAAGTTTCCTGTCATAAAATGACTATTATAAGTTTTAGATCGTCTATTCCGAAGATTTAAATAAATTTTATATAAAAATATAAAATTTATTCAAATATTATATTTTCATATAAAATATATTTAAATATAAACACAAGCAATAGAATAGCATAAAAGCGTTTCGTGGTATTTGTGACAAAAACATCCGTAATTATATTATTTTAATTTTAAAAATAATTTCAAAATGCAATACCTATAAAAGTTGATTATTATGCATCTCAATCGCAATCATGATTCGTACCCACTTGTCGCTTTTAAACCTGGTCTCTGCCAAACGTCACAACAAACTGATCTCAGTGCAATGCCGTCGCGTATTTTTAAAGACCCAATGTCCTCGAAGCTTATGTATAGTTCCTACTGTTTTGAAATCTTGTTCTATTTATTCTTCTTCTTTTTCTTTTATTAGATCTGTCGATCTGTGGTACAGAACAATAAGCCTCCTGGGATGATGAGGTCCAGCTGTCCCTTTATCTTTTAGGTATCTTCCTTGTGGGCGTCGTCCAGAGTGGAATCATTAGCTGCTGTATGCACGAGCTTGTCATTGTCCATACTGGCTCCGTGATCCCCCAAGAATCTAATACATCGTGCGATATCCTTTATTTTACAAGTTTTTGTTCTATTTATTACATGTATAAAATCTAACGACAATGTAGATTGTCGTTTGAATAATATGATATTTGTCTACAATAGAAATGGAACTGATGTATGGAAGTGAAGTCTGTAATTGGCAAAAATGCGGTAGAAATGCGATCACTTAGACGTATGTTAGATAGAATAGGAAATAGATAAAATAAAGAAAGGATTGCAGAGACGGTATGGCCATGCGGAATGAGGAGTGGATAGTAAAAAATTTTTCTTGAAGGCAGAAACAGAAACCTAGGGCATCCGCGGAAGACTTGGCATGACGAGATAAATCAAATATTGGAATAAATGGAGGATGGCCTTGTTAGAAGCTTCAAGAACCGAAGAGCGTGCATGAGAAGATGTATGAAAGTGGTGAAGCAAAAGTGTTGTACCAGGACAAAAGAGTGTGGCATTCTATCTTCAAACTTTCCCCTCTGGGAAAAGGCGTTACGGTTAGTTGTTGAGTTAGAAATGTTTTACCTTAAATTTATGGCAAACTTTCCGACAAATGATGAATTTGCCGAGATCCTAAACAGTGTAAAAAGTTTGGAGAGAAATTTTGAGATTTTGGCAGGACGTGGTATTCCACACTACAGGAAAATTATTAACAAATGTCTAACTAGACTAGACCCAGGCGAGTGTGAGGACCCCAAAACTTGCTGAGTTTTGCCCACTTGAACCCACACAACAAAAAGCTTCAACAAGAAACATGAAATATTCAGCTGCAGATTTAAGAGAAGATCAACCAGGGTGAACAATAGTGATGGGTCCGCTCTGTACTAACTACTACAATATGCTACATTACATTGAAGTGTTACGCTTCACACCTTTTGAAGTGTGATGCACACTACAAAGTACACATACTTCAAAGTTATTTAATAAATACTTCAAATAGTTTATTTTATTTTAAGGTGCACACTACAAACTACACATTTCAGATGGCGTACTTTAAATTAAATTAATTAATTTAATTTTAAATTAAAATGTGACGTTTTTTGTATGTGAAATTAATGTTATTAATTTATTTTTTTTTATTAAAAAAATAGAGATGCGAACACGGAATACGTGTCACATCAATATTCTTACTATTTTCAAACTAAGCTAAACGCTTGTGCTATGAAAATAGGACTAACTTGCTAGTCTGGGCTGAGATTCGAACCCGTGACCTTTGGATCACGAGGCGAGTGTCCTAACCACAAGACCAACAAGCTACTCATTTATGTGATATTTCAGGAAGTCGATGTAGATAAATGAAGAAATTTTTCGAAACCGAAACCTCCCTCCCTCCGTGGATAGAAAAAAAATTGGGACTGAATGACAAAGTGTATGGAAACTGAAACAATGGTTTTGACGAATTGGCTAGATACTGCTTTTCGGGTAGTAATTCTTGTAGGCGATTGTAGTAGATACATTTTTGTAGTACTAAAATTAGTTCACTCTTAGTACTACAATTTTGTTGTACTATAATTAGTTCACCTCATGTAGTTTATACTACAAATGTAGTGTACACTTTGTAGTCTTCAAACTGGTGAAAGTGTGTGTGTTGTATATGTCATTTTGAAATATATTTTTTCCCTTCGTTAGTGAACAATGTTATTAATAAACATTCAATCGTGGATACGAAAATAGATAAAACTTTCTAAAAGCAAACCTGTTAAAACGTGTTAAATTTTGCAATAATTTTCAATCATTTATTATATAAACAAATTATAATCATTAGCATTTGATCTGCAACGATCCTTTGCTATTCTTTAAATAAATAGCAATACATAAATGCTTATTTTTTTCTCAATCTAAAAGTTTATAGGCTTACACTAGCGTGAGATATCAAAAAATACATTCAAATAAATTTTTCGTGACGTAACTGATGTAGGTACATATAAAATTTGTTTTATAAACATTGTTTAAGTTTTACTTTAACAAATTATTTTTAAAATTTGAAAATGTCGGAGTTATGAGTGGTCCCACAAAGGTAACGTAAACCGCGCAGCTGGTGAAGATAATCATGTCGCCAGCGTTCGAGTAAAATGAAAAAGTTAATTATTTTCTTATTAAATAATGTACTTTCAGCGAATAGAAAAAAATATTTTTGTGCAAACGAGATCGGGTTCAAAATAATTTTCATTGTTTTCAAAATATCGTAAAATTAATAAGCAAATTATAATATACTAGCTGTCACCCATACAGAATGACGGGACGCGTCTTTGCAAAGCCCTAGTAGGGGGAGGTGGTGTCAAAAGTAACAAAAAAGACATTCTGGTTTATAACAAAAAAATTAACCGGTTAAATTACCTGATTTTTTTTTTCAAAGCACTTCCATATATTTAGGAACTAAGTGTATTGTTAAAAAAAAATGAAGGTATTAAGAATTTTTGTTTATTTGAAAATTAAAAAAAGAAGAAAACTGTTACATTTGACACCACAGTGGTGTCGATAGTAACACTCGTGGTGTCAATTGTAACATAAGTCGCACAAAACATAATGTATCTACTTATTTTTATTAGGTATATTTTTATGTACTAAATGACTATAAAGTTGTAAGATACATAAAAACAAAACAAATTATCTAATTATAAAAACCAAAATTTATAAAATAATTAGAAAAAAATCTAATTTAATATGCTTCCCTAAAATAATTTTAACATCGTGTAAGTAGTTCAAATTGCTCAATCATTATCAGATTCAAAATTGAAACACATAATTTAATTGTTTGGTTTGGGCACAATTCTCATGCGCCCATAATTTACAGGAGGAACACTGGATCCAACCCTCTTTGCTTTTTGAATATGGTTCGGTACAAATTAAACATAAAGCATCATCAGTTTCTTCTTTTTTCTCGGTTATTATACAAGTTACTGTTCTTCTTTTACCTTGCTTATTTTTTGCAGCTTTGTTACTCAATACGAAGGATTCCTTCTGATAAATGCAATCAGCTAATCTTTCGAAGCTACACCAACTTCATCCCAACCAGTGGGATATGTCAGAGTTGAGCTGTTGATGTTATTGGAGTAATGGTTGTTGATAATTTATTTTGACTAACAAACTAACTAACCATCACGCCGTTTCCCCGCAGGGGTATGCAGAGAGGATTGAACACTACACTCTTCTATCCTGGCCCACCACTTTTGCTTCGGCCACATTCATACATCTTCTCATACAAGTTCAACGGTTGTTTGCGGCCGTAAAGAAGGCCATCCTCAAATACTTGTAGTATCTGATCGTGCCAGGTCTTTCACGGACGCCCTCTATTCCTATTGCCTTCAACACTCGCCTCATGTATGCATGAGCCTCATGCAATTATGGCCAAAAAGAATCTGTCAAAGGAAGCAAGACTAGCAGTACATAATAGCGTTCTAGTGCCAACCCTGATGTATGGAAGTGAAGCCTGCAATTGGCAAAAGAGGAATGAAAGTAGACTGAATGCGGTGGAAATGCAGTCACTATGACGCTTGTGTGTAAAATCTTTGGTCGATAGAGTGAGGAATGAAAAAATTAGAATTTATTAAAATTCACAGTAGTCAGCTAATTCTTTTTCTGATTAGATAATAGCTTGTTGTGGGGTAGATATCCTAATACTGGGACACATCCATCTTTTTTGATGCGTTCCATGTATCTATGAGGAGATACGTGTTATATTTCGATATGCTTAGCTGCTTTTCTTATTGACACGTTTCCATTTTTTTATAAAATCTTTTATAAAAGTGTGCCTTCTCAAAGGTTTCCTTAGATGTTTTTCCCCTATTTGTCTTTCGTTCTCTAGGTTTAACCATTTTTAACAACCAGGAACTCAAAATGACATTAACTTCCAATTACATTACATTATTATCTCGAAGGTGTCAATTGTAACATGTTACAATTGACACCCTTTACACTGTTACAATTGACACCTTTCGCCACATTGCATTAAGGTTATGTTTTATCTTAAACTATTAAAAAAACCGTTAAAATATATACACATCATGATAATAAACAATATTTTGAATACGAACACACAATAAAGCAATAAAAAATACTTACAATTTGACGAATACAAAAAGGTGACTATTTAATGATTTTTTTACTTCACTAGGCCGAAATACGATGATATCCAATATACCGATACTTTCAAACTGATGTTAACGCAAAATGGCGTTCTTTGATAGCTATTGATCCCGTCTAATAGACGGTACTGCTTGTCCCATTAAATGACTAATATTTAAAAATATACGGCGACTGTTACAATCGACACCTGTTACTATTGACACCACCTTCCCCTATATATCTTTTTGGTAGTCCACGGAGAGGCGACCATAGCAACTTCTCAAGAGCGGCCGGTTCGGGTTTGGTAATCCGGAGTTCAAGCCCCATCTACGGCCGTTTAGTTTGGTTGTTTTAGACATGAATTCGAACGAAATTACGGACATTGCAGGAAGTTACGGGGACAGACAGACGGACGGGCGGACGGACGGACAGACAACGAAATTATTACGTTTGATTAATAACTTAAAATTACTATAACTCAGCCAATTTTGTTACTTTTGAATAAGTAATGACTATTATTAATAAATTATTTTTAGAATTTCGAGAAAAAATATAAAGCAAAAAAACAATATTTTTTTTAAAATGTACATTCTCATAAAAAAATTTCGCTAAAATTATCTGCCAAAGTATTTTAATGCTTAACTTGGTGATGTGAAACTTCAGTAGGCTTCAAGAGCTCAAGCGTGGCAAAAAACATTTTCTGAAGAAAACGAACGACACAGTGGGCGAACATCACTAGCACACATCCGAAGTGAGGAACGAGTGTGATCTGAGAGAGGATCAGCATTAAAAATAATTACGTAAAAATTCGCCATGAATCGGTAGGTGCTCAATTTGCATGATACTGAATGAAAATTTGGAAATGAGAAAAAATGTTGCCAAAATAATTCACGAGAAATGTGTGTGTACACAAAGAATCTATTTTGAAGATAATAAAGATTTTTTACCTTATTTATTATGTGTAGGCATTACACGATGTCATGTTTCACAAAATTAAGAAGCTAATGAGTAATACGCCATATGCTAAAACAAAATAAATTTTACTATTACTATTTTAAATATGCCATTCTTGCACATCAAACGGATGGCAAAGGTAGTAATATCCATTTTTTTTAATGTTTTGAATATAATCACCGAGGATAACTAATTAAAAATGTACTGAATTCTATATTTCATGTAGTTATCCCTACAAAATCATGTTTCCTATAAATTTATTGGCTATTTTTCTATAAGATTTCGTTTTCAGCATATTATAAATTAGTAATCCTCGATAACTGCATTCAATTTATTTTGGATATTGCTGCCTTTGATTTTATACCCCAGAACTACTAACAGGATTATATTATCATAATTTTGGTGAGCAGTTTTTACAAATCTTGAAAATCTTGATGGAGGTAGAATGAATATCAAATGGACGAATCACGCTTTTCTCCCTATTCTTACAAAGAGTAATTTAATCTTTGCACCATATAAAGCCTATCAAGAATTAAATATAATATCTGTAGAGGACTTGACAAGGGTCACAAATGAAATAGTTCTAAGTGTATAAGGGCCAGAATATGGAACTTTGAATACAATTTCATCGTAGAAATATATAGAAATTCTTCTAATAAAACCTTCAGGAAAGTTATGTGGAAAGCAATATTTACCGATAAAAGATTTCGCTGTCTTTCAAAAGTTTCTTTAAAAGACCAGCATACGAATGCTTATAAAACTTATGTATTTAAGTCCAATTTCAAGAAATTTTGAGGACTTCCCAAGAAAATAACAATGTAAAAGTTATGAGAGCTTGAAGATAAATACAGAGAAAAATTTATTCCCAGACAAAAGAAATATAAAATCCATAAAAAGTTAAATACAGAAATATTAAACCTACTAGCGTCTGCCATTATTGATGCGGAATAAAAGATTTGGAATGTCACCGAATCAAATTATTGGCTTCGACTCTTTTGTAAAATATTGATTATTGCAAATAATGAAAAGGATATGGGCCGGCGTAATATTCCCCGTATCTTTGTAAAAAATGCGCAGTGAAATAAATGTTACTTACGATTGATTAAACATTAATTCCTTCTCATTCCATTTACTAAGAATTCGTTTACGTCTGAAATTTTTTCGGAAAAATAAAATATTTAATAAATATTCACTAATTTGAGAGTGATTAACAAGGTTTTTTTTCCAATGATTAGTTTTAGTACAATATTGAACTTAGTACAAACTCTTTGTGTTACAATCCGTCCTAGGTAGTATAGTATTTTCACGAGATGTGGCTGTGGGAGGCAAAAGAAAACACTAAAACAATGTCAACATTTGTTAATTTACCACAATGTTACTGTATACGAATACTGTTCTTAAATTTCTTAAATAATAAATGTTTCTAGAATATTTCACACACTCATTATTAGAGCATTTCACGCTGTTATTATTACTTCGATCACTTTCTATAAAACCCCATTCAATATTCGCACATATCAAAAAAACTCCTCGCCCGCCAGCAGGTACTTTCTTTATTTATTGTTGCTGGAATATACCGCTGGTCACACTGCGTTCGCTTCGTTGCTAATGTCGCGCCGGTTAAACGTCACGAATGATTGACTCCGCGTCGCGTAACGTCTTTGTTTTTATAGGTAAATAAATATCTTTCCGATCTTTAGAGATTTTACAATCACTGTCTAGTCGTTTCGAGAGACTTGTGGAGCATTTCAGAGGTGACGAGAGACCCTAGACGATTCCAGAGTCTTCCATAGTGTTTTTGTTAGTATAACCGAGTGATAAATTTCGAGGCGCAATTAATCCAGATTCTAACATCTCGTGATTAAGTGATCTTAGACTAGAAATTTTTGTGCCAGTTCTTTTAACCCTGACTATTCACTCAATTTTGATTATTAAAATTTTAATATCATCAGTTTATTGTAGTCATTTGATGAGCCGGCACTCTACAAATTGGTTTTGGCCACGTGACGGGGAACTTGTTTTTTGAAAGAAAATCTGCAAATGAAATGTAAACCAAGACGACGACTAATTGTCATCAAGAACTAATCCATCCCGACTGATTAGCTTGAGACGTAACCCATCTCAGTGAAGTGTCGTAGGAGGCTAATAGCCAACAGGACAATTTCTGGACAGTGCAGTCCTGGAGCAGTGTTTGAGAGGAATCAAGAGGCAATAAACCGCCTTAAAATTAGTTTGACTGACTAAATCCACAGATTCTGTGGAGATAACAATGAAGTGAGGTAAGTGAGAGACGCTTGTAAAGAGTTGATGATGATAATGATTAATTATTAATATAAATCGAATGATTAACTTTTAATATAAGGCGTTGATGATAATAATGATTTACTATTAATATAAATCCATAAACCGTTTATAAATCAAAGAACTCAATTAAAAAATTTCTACTACATAATAACCATCTCTATTACCACCCATATATATTAAATAATTCACATGTTAGTATATATTTACAATATAAGAACTGAAGCTCCTTCGTCAAAGAGTTCTCTTTATTGACGAGGTCAACATTAATAACAAAGCAAACAAAAAAAATGTCAATATAATACGTTATCATATAATATTGTAATATATACCATTAAAAATATACTCTATTAGTTCTATAATATCAATTATATTCTCTACCTGACAACTATTACAACGAGGTATTATCCATTAATGGCAACTTGGATATATTCTTCGTGATCAGGTGCAGTTTGAAAGCAAAATTTGAATAAACTTATCAATGAATCGTTTGAAGATGCAACAGATGCTTGCCATAAACAAAATCGTGATATTCAGCCACACCGAGATCCTTTGTATGTTATATAAAAGAGCGCGTTGACCTCGAAACTAAAGAACTCTACATTTGCGCGGTTTCATATTTAATACTAGCCGTACACCCGTGAAAAATCACTAAACATGAAATGGTTCGCGTCTTTGCTAAGCCATATTATATTTTTGTTAGTATATTTTGACGGTTCCGGCCACAAGTTCAAGCCCCATCTCCGGCCGTTCAATTAGATTTTTTTTGGACGTGAATTCGAAAGAAATTACGGACGTTAGATGAAGCTACGGGGACAGATAACGAAATTATTATATTCAAATAACTTGTTGATTTACAGAATAGATCTTAATTTTATTTTCTACATTATTTCTAATTCCTCTAATCAAAGGTGTATTCTGTAACAACTTATATTCCTAATATTTATAAATTGTCTTCACATTGTTACATTAGAACTGTCTATTAGGATCATAAACGACCTGTTTATAACCGATATGTTAGAAATAATAAATATGTAAAATAAATATCATTAACAATAACGGAGAAAGTGAGAGAAAGGATCCAGGCGGCCGAGATGAGTTTTCTGAGGCCCGGTTGTTTCAAGTTCGATCAAAGTAAGCGGTCCATCAAAGCATAGATATTTACGAAAACGGATCGTCTGATTAGTGGAGAACGTAAAAATCTACGCTTTAAAAGAACGCTTACTTTAATCCAACTTGAAACAACCGGCCCTAAGGGGGGCAGCGGGAGTCACACTGATGGACAGAGTGAGAAGTGTCGACATAAGACACACATTCGGCATGATACTCCTACTCCTACATGTAGAAAAATCACAAGTGAGGTGGTATGGATATGTACTATGATTCCAGAGAAATAAGTACCAAGATCCTCTTGGCTACCCCGCGGAAGAAAGGTGACCGGTGGGTCACCCCAGATTAAGCTGGGAAAAACAACAAAAAAGTTTATTAAAACAGAATGGATCTGGACTGGTTAACTCACACGGAAGCAGCACAAGACAGGAGAATATGGAAACACCTTGTCGAGTCTTTGGGCCCCCGACTCTATTAAGATAAGGGGATGAAGATGACAAGTAACAACACTTTTACTCAGAGTTCTGTTTTTGCACTATATTCTTCATTAAGCTCTACAAAAATATTGGTAACGCGTATCTGTATTTGCACTTCTACAGCAAAAGGAACTGATAAATAATCCGAAACGAAAATAATAATAACGAAATAATTCCCGACACGAGACAGGCAAAGAGTTTATTTTATTATTTTTAGGAGCAAATAATCAGAGCGGACGCGATAGGGGCGGGGACGCGAACCGTAAACCACGCGCGGAGAGCGGCGCAAGGGCCCCGCAAATAAGTCACACAAATATGCCGCCCAGAAGGACATTAAGCACTGCGGGTAGGTACTCTACAATACCTACTAGCAGACCGATAAATCAAATTCAAGCAAAAAATAACTATGTTTTATTTTATTATTTATTTCAGTAAAAATATCTATATATTTATTTATCTATACACTAATATCAAAACCGGCTTATATAATGAAACTACTCCCTACTGAAATTGAACTAAGTTTAATATTCATGCACCAAAAATATTTAAAAAAATAAATGAAATATCGATAACATGTTTTTGAAAAAATTTAAGTGTTTTTTTTTTTAATTTTTTACGCTTCAACAAGCCACGAGACCCAATTACGGAAGCGAATCACATCACAAAGCACCCAGGCTTGATAACATAGATTAATTATTGTGACCTCACCGAGAATCGAATTCGGAACCCTCGGTGTGAGAAGCCAGTGTCATGCCCACTGGGCTACGAGGGCCGCCAAGTGTTAAAATTTATTGATCTACTCCGGAGAAATACTATAATTACACAAATAACTGGTTGCTTGCCCCGGTCTAAAATAGTGGACTTCCACAAAGATCCTTTAAACCAGTCATGTTAAATAATGTGGACTGTGGAAAAAATAAAAATAAAATGACCATCATAATATTAAATTATAACAGTTATAAATATTACCCATAACGCATTAATTTTTTCACTAAAAAAGAACGTTTAAAATTATAATTTTATATAAATTAAAACAATTTCAGAGTTATACAAATAGTATTTGTTAGCTTTCCGGGCGTAGGTTTGTTTGGAGGTTGTCGTAAGCTTTTAAATTATTATATTTATCTGTCTGGATTACGATTTTAAATATCAAAGTTGAAATTTTATTATACAAACTCTACGTGGTACGCGTGTAAACATGTTATTTTATATAAAAATAAAAATTTAGATAAAAACAAACGCGGTACAATTATTATTAATTTATGTGTACTAGTAGAATTATTATCAGAATATAATTATTGTTGATTATTTCGTTATTAACGCAAATTAATAATGAAATAATATAATCTATAAATTATTCTCGATGGAATCACTCCGGCGACTTATAATTAAGCTGGAAAGCACACACATTATCCAGATTGTCATGAATATTTCGAACTAATTGAATTTCATATTAAATTTTCCCTACGTACGCGAACAAAATAAAGGGGAATTTAAGAGAACGTGTAGAAATCGTTGATAAGTTAGTTTGCCAGCCGGTAGGTACCTGCTTGCAAAATACTTTCAGGGCGCACGTAAAATCCCGCTAATTATTTTAGCCTTGCTGATCGTTATGGGTTTTCTAAATTAGTGAGTTTTTTTTTCATGTTGTATAATTTAATCTCTATTACTCTATTAAGTCGAATATTTTTATGGTTACTTTTTGGTGTATGGTGTTCACGTGTAGTGTATATAATTAGTTTAATTATCTGAGAATCGGAAAATTAAAACACGTAAAATAACACAACTTTAACTTCTTCATAACTTTAAGATTGATTTCGATATAAATATTATCTATTGCACAAGGTATCATGACGCAACTGGATATAACTAACTAACTAACCATCGCGCTGTTTCCCCGAAGGGGTAGGCAGAGAGGACAGAACGCCATATTCCTGTATCTTGGCATACTACTTTTGCTTCGGCTACATTCATAAGTCTTCTCATGCACGCTCTACGGTTGTTAATTAACATGGCATCCTCCAATACGCCAGATCTTCCGCGGAAGCCCTCTATTCCTAATACCTTCAACACTCGCCCTATATATTTTCTTAACCATCCTATCCTCGCTCAAACCTTTTACACGACCAAACCAAAGCACTCCTTTCTTTATTATATCTATCACACTACGGCCAGTATTACATTCACTTCTTTTTTTGTTCATTCATCGCTCTATCGACCAAAGATTTTCCGCACAAGCACCTTAGTGATTGCATTTCCACCGCATTCAGTCTACTTTCAATCCTTTTTTGCCAATTCCAGACTTCAACTCAGGCTCAACAGGACAATGACCCGGTAGCTTGCGCAGTCCATTTGCATATATATACATTATATTTTAATAATATGAACTTCTTTATAAATGGCGTTAGAATCGGTTCACTTCAAACTGTAAAAACTGTGGGAAATTAATTGCCCCTGTTATACGTTAACTTCCGAGGCAAAGCCTTGATAATGGCGCGTAATGCCGTGCCGAAATTTGGTTTAAATATCCTCAATTAGCCGTCCGTAAAAACCGCGTTCTGACCTAAAAGAGACCCTTGTTTCATATGAATACACATATGATGTAATTAATTTTTCGGGTACCTATTGTCCCGTAGTTCTTATAAGATTTAGATCAAAAATTCTTGAAAAATTGACCTTGTAAATATCTCGACAACATAAGGCGGCCATCCGAAAAATCTCAGTAAATATTGGGCCCAGAGAAAAATGTTGATAAATGGTAGAGTACCTACTGTCAAACAAAATAATTTCGTTATCTGTCCATATGTCTGTCTGTTTATTCGTAACTCCGTAATGTCCGTAATTTGTTCGAATTCATGGCTTAAAAATAAATTAAATGGCCAGAGATGGGGATTGAACCCCGAACCACCGCCAAAGAGATACTATAAATGCATACTAGGGCTTAGCAAAGACGCAAACTAATGTTAATTTTTGACGGGTTACAGCTAGTACCTTTCTTCTTCTTCTTCTTCTTCTTTGCACTGTCCAAACTCATTGCCTAGGTAGGCTGTTGGGGTCGGCTCTTCTCGTTCTCAGGCTATATCTTCTTCGGTTTTGAGAATCGCTTTCATCCAGGCCGCCTCTCTGAATATTTTGGAGCATTGAGTCATCCAGGAGTTTTTTGGTCTTCCTCTGGATGACCGTCGATGAAGCTCCATAGACATTGCCTGCTTCACTGTGTGGTCTGGTGGTCTCCGTCTTATGTGCCCATACCATCTCAACAATGGTTACAGCTAGTACCTATATAATAATTTTATAGTATAACTACTATAAAACGAAATATACTTTCCTCGTATTAAGATTTATTCTAGCTTTGGATTCGAATATTTGCCTTCAAATTTTGGACTAGATGTGGATGAAAAAGTGACCGGTTATTTTAATCGGTTACACATGGTACAATTATTTGTTATTTGAATCTGTATCGATGATTGATAATTGAGAAATAACTGTGGTCTAGTGGCGATGGTTGCTCGTCGAATAGCAAAAAATCTGTCACTGGATACAAATTTGACTGGAACACTGTTTTTACACATTAAAATTAATTTCGCACTCGTCCGTGGAACACGTTATACTCTCCTTTTACAATATTCGAACATCTGTGACCACGTTATTACTCTATCAAATCTCTCATCACACTGATCGATATTCTCTTAATTTATGCCGCTGGCCCTATAATTCGCACTAGTCATCGCTTTCGCTGGTCTCACTTCTACGGTCTTGCTTCGCTGTTATAACCGTTTGATTTCTAGAAACATCTGGAATATTCTATACCATTCGGGAACCTTCGATTCCGTGCCGTTCTCCTCGATTTTTAATATCGTGACGACACCACAACTAGTTACAATCCTGAGACAAACGACACAACACTCTGCCAAGTGACACGATATTTCCGATAGCTTCACTCGATACAATGGCTGTCGCGTTTCGAAACGCGGAAATAGACCGATCGATGTGTGGAAAATTCAAAGTAGCGGCGCGAGTGAAATTGAAAGGTAAAACATATCGAAAGTCCCCTAATTTGACAGTGAGTAACGCACGGCAGGTGTGCGACAGTTATCGCCGGCGCACAGAGACCGTATTAATGGAATTACTGCGAAAACAACGACACGATAAATTCCTGCGCGTACATATATCAATGCCAACACCAGAGTCGGGTAAAGAGCAGTCGCGTGCAAGCCCCGGCTTAGGCCAAATTCAATCTGCCGATTTCCGAACTCAATGGAAAATTAAGTTACTCCATCACTATTATATGTGATGAAAGCGGGAACTATCGCGATATTTCATTTCAGTACCGATAAATCGGCGTTTATTGGATGCACGACAATGCTGTATACATGCATTGTAACTAGAGCCTGTAATGCGAAGTATTCGTTATCCGAATACTTTAAAAAGTATTCGTAAAGTATTCGCTCATATTTATATTATAAGATTTTTAATATTTTTCCAAACGAAACAAAGGTTTACGAACCCTGAAAGTAATTTGCAAGGGTTTTCAGGTATACGAAAGATGTAAACTTCGTAAATTGTCGGACGTCTTTTGCATTTGCCTTTTTTTAAAGTCATGCTCATCTTTATAGTTTTATTACAATAAGCACTTACGGTTAACACACTTTGTTTTGTCAGCGATAGAGTCGGCTTTTTCATAAATAATTGAGCCGACAAACAAGAAGTTATATACAAAATATTTTTTTTAAAAACGGGTGTGAGATATGAAGTAATATAAACATATCTAAAATTTTGTCAATTATCGAGACAATACTGACTCGTCTGTATCTAATTAATTATTAAGTTTATTTTAAGTATTTAGAATGTATTTATCTGTATTTATCATCCAAAGTAAATTATTCCTTTCTCAAAAATTTTACGAATATATTATCATTAACTATTCGATATTCGAATAGTTCGAATCACGAATATTTGGAGGCTCTAATTGTGACTGAACATTTTCGACCACCCCGGGAGTTGGAAGCCGCCGCCAGGGAAGCGCTCTTACCCGCGGCAATCTGCGCCCCGTCACTTTTATCGCCGTGTTGTGAAGAGCGGGTCCACAGGTCTACTAGACTAGAGCCGGCGACCGCCAGACTTACTTCATAGTATCAAACGTGAAATACATTCTGTAGATAGACACCTCAGTAGGTAAGAAGGTTTGAATATTACGACATTTGAGTTCGGGGTTTTTTGGTAGACAACAGGTAATACAGGTACGTACAAGTAAGACGTAAAAATAACAAACTTGATTTTTAATATAGTTAACGGGACAGCATTATACACTTATATTAATGATTGTTAGACGCATTTCGCGGATCATTTCTCCCGCAAGACGCTCTGAAGCTCTATAAATAATCATGTCATTTACGTTATAGTTACAAATCTGAATTTCGAACAACTATTAAACAATATTGCCTGATACCTTATATTTTAGCGTTTTACTTGCACATTTTTTTGTACCTGTATTACCTGTTATTTGCTAAAATCCCAAGAACTCAAATGTCATAATATCCAAACCTTCTTACCTACTGTAGTGTTATCTACAGAAAACATTTCAGGTATAAATACTGCAACGTTCTGGCGGTCGCTGGTTCCTACTCTGTATCACTGAAGCTGTGTTGTGTATGCTCTCCGCCGCATTGTCGGCAATGTACCGTGACGTCGAACGGCGACCAAGCTCCTGAGGTGGCTGGAGCTCAGGCGTTTCCGAAGAATGGACCATCCACGACCTTGACCCGGCATGCAGAGGCAAAATTTACGGCCAAGTCTCGGGTTGGTCTACCGGTCCAGGTGGAGTCTGTCATCATAATATCTAGCATCAAATCTTGTGGCGGCTCTCTTCAAGTCTCTCGAGTGTAAATTATAACGGTGATCATAAAACCCTTTGGGATTAAAAGTAGAGATTATCTTGTGCGGAGCGACATGTTTAATTAACGTTAAAAAAACCTAGTTATCTGTCAAAACAAGTTTAAAATTTCAAAACAAATTTCTTTCAATGTGTTTCTTTCAACAAGAAACAACATAAAAAATAATAAATGCACACGGATACACAATAAATGTAACAAGCTGGAATAAAATAAGAATGATACATGTAGATATAGTAGACGTTGCTACTTTTAACAGTTAGTACTTTGAAATACGATGTACTTATTTATTAGGTAGATTCATAATTATATAATATACCGTGTTTAAAAAATTATAATGTAAAATAAATAAAAAAAACGAACTCACAAAATATTTTTATTCGGGGGCATAGCCACTATCAACCTCTATCCTATTTACTTGGAAGACGGACGACGCCGGGGGCTAAGAGTACCCTAGTGCCTTTAGTCCTCTTCCACAGCCGCCAGAAGATTCTGGTCATTAAAATTCGAGAATAGTCCCTTTCCCGATTTGTTAGGGAACAAATCTCTCTGGGTATGCCCTTTCGCTAATCGTTCCTTCATCGAAAAGATCGTTGAAATCGCACAACGACTCAGCTTTTTACCCTTTCTACAAGCGGTGCAGCATAATGTGGCCTATATTTATATGTTTTTCGATGTGCGTTTAAATTTCGTAACACTTATAAAAAATTCGTAATTGAGATGCATTTAAAATAATTCAAGATAAGTTATTGAAATTGTGAACTTGTAAATACTTCATATTAATAAATAAATTACATTACGACAAATATCAATGAAACGTCAAAATTAAAAAAAAACGTTTCTAAAACGTGATTATTTATTTATTTGAAAAAATCCTCATATAATTATTATCATATTTTTCAGATTTTAATATATCGTAATTTTGTGACAAAAAATATTTAATTTCACATTTTTTCAAAATATACATTTCCGTACAATTCATGATCTAGTGTACCAACTGACGATATGAACTTTAGATAGGCACTGTCACAATATAGCTTTAAAATAATATACATAGTATATGTTATTTTGAAATCGTGTGTATTTTGTTTTCAAATTTGAAGAGGGACTGAAAAAGATTAATCCGATTTAGTAACTTTTTATAACTAACTGCTCCTGGAAAAATATTTCTGTTTCAGAAGCATTTTATCAAAAAATATAAATTTTTAAATCTCTTTTCTGGCTAAAATTCATTTATATTTTAAAAACTAAGCCAGTCCACGAGGGCCAATTACCAGACCGAACCACTTCACAAAAATGCCCAAGCCTAATTTTTTTATATGTATAATACATAAATCTGACGTTTTGTGATGTATTTGGGGTTTTCCGATTTCAATCTTGGTGAGGACCAGGAAGGAATCCCAGTTTCTTCGGGTTTATCTAAACAATAATTAAAGATTTATAAATACAAAATTTTTGCCTTTAAATAATGAAAATTTTCTTCTTGTTCCCCTCGATTGAGATCGAAGAAGTAGCCGACGTAGAAGTAAAAATTTAATAAAATTAATTATACTATATAAGTTAATAACGAAAATAGAAATATAATTGAATATGTCTATAAACTATGAAAAATCATTTAAAAATACATTTCGAAACTAATCACAAGAATCATATAAATTTCGTGCAAGTATGTGTTTTTTTAAATTTTTAATCCAAGTTTTTTTAATTCCAAACTTTTTGGAATTTTCAAACAGCCTCCAGTTTGAAACTGAAATATTTATTGAGATTAAGTTGGTCTAGGATAAAGGTTAAAAAAATATTTAAATATTTAGATTTATATATAAGTAATTTGGTCTATCCACATTTTTTTTTAATTGGCACAGTTGTTTGAGAGTGTACATAAAGATAAATCATTTAATAAAGGTCCGAAATCAAATTAAAAGAGGCCTACAAGTTGTTAAACAGCAATATACGCATTTTAAAATTGTCTTCTGATTTTTTTTAACGGAGATACGAACATGGAATACGTGTCGCATTAATATTCTTACCATTTTCAAAATAAGCTAAAAGCCTACGCTATGAAAATAGGACTAATTTGATGGTGTCCTATTTTTTCTTAAATTTTAAAATAGCCCTAAATGGATACTGGAACCGAAAAGTCGTTTATACGCGGAAGAACGGCCCAGAAAAATGTAACCTCTGACTATTCTGAACGGCCTTGAGAACCTGAGTTATGTTTTATAATTAAATATAAATATAGCACTTGTCTAAGACCACTAGTGAGTTTAGGACTTCACGACTAGTTTCGACAACTATAATTGTTGTCATCAACGGGTGATTATAAAAACAGATTATATATATATATCAGTTTCAAATAATATAACAGTACAAATTACCTTAAAAGTGAAAAGTTTTTACCAAGCGGAATAAATATAATCAAACATTTCTAGAAAACACGCATGAAATAAATTGAAAATATAAATGGCAACGGCGTTTTGTACTATTGGAAAGAAGAAAATTGCAATGCGAAAGCTGTTTGTTTTTCGAGATTGAAAAACGGAGCGTGGCTTACAGGTCAAATAAATACTTTTCATTCTAGTTCTAAAACAAACGAATTGCGACGATAAATATAAAGGGAATACACGTAAAAAAGAGAGCTTTCAATTATCCTCGCAATTGAATTTTTCAATATTTCGTTACTTATCTTTGTGATATGCTTTCCGTTTGCTTTTTTCTTACAAGATCATTTCCATTTATTAAATAGACCGGTTAATTATGCACCTATAGTTTTTTCAAAGCGACGAGCCCAAAATCACTGATTGTATATTTTGTGTTCAATTCTGTGTTGTAAATAATATCCAGTCGACAAAACAATTGCCATGTATTCACGTCTGTGGGTTATGTATGGGGGTCAAGCACTGAATTTTGTTGTGGCAATATTGCCGTCAGTCAGATCGAATAAATAGGATAGACCAATACTGCTACCATAGATAAATTGCCCTGTCAGCGACCTTAAGCAGTTGGCTCTGACGACGTATATTGCGGACACGAATAAGCAGTCGGGTCACTGCCACTGGATCGGGCGGACCTTCACCGCACGCCCCCGGCTTTTCTTTGTTACTTAACAAAGATATTTTCAATTACCTCCGGAACTTCTCTACAGTAACCAATAATTATCAACAAGGAAACGTAGCACTTTCATTCCACATACATTCCCTTAAGATTCTTTGAATATATTACGTAGTGTATTATGGTCTTATTGTTAACTTACATTTTACGTCACGATTGCTATCACTACCTGAAAAAAATTAAGTGGTAATTCTGGTCTGAAAACTATCAAAATTCACCCTTTGTTCAAAACTTGCACGAAATTTACAAAATTATGTTGATTATATTTTTTAGTATTACAAAAGGCCACGAGGCCCGATTACTATGGCAAAACATATCACAAAAACACCCAGGCTTGAGAAAATCACATAGCTCACCGGGAATCGAATCCTTAAACGGTTTAAGTAACCAGTGTCATACGCGCTGGACCAGATCTCTGTTATTAATATTTATCTAATTTGATAAATATTAGTTTGTACAGATGATAGAGTATAATATTAAACAATTTTTTGAATGGGATAAACTAAAACGCTCGAAATTGAATAACTATTTCCTTGTTTATTTATTTCACGAATTATATTATCGTAATATTATGCATAAGCAGTTTACAATCGTTGATATTATCGATTAACTAGCACACCTCGACCAGTGATTTAAGAGGAGCAATTAATCTCTTTACAAGGGTGTTAAAAATCTACCGATTTCGTCTACGACTGCCTTACAGATAACTATTATTATAAATAATATTTTTATAAGCACGTTCTGAGAACACAATTACTGGCTTTATCCGCTGCGGAATTATTATTTAATTAAGATAAATTATAAAAGTCTCATAGAGACGAAGCTATTTATACGAGAAACATGTAGGGAAGACTTGTAGTACAATGGCCCAGGGGTTACAACCTGTATGAGCTGGCTTAAGTGATCACTCTACACAATGTAACGTTCACCAATTCCATCATAACATAACATCCACACATCGAATTTTTTAAAGTTGTATATATGTTCCAAATAGCAATCGTCCATATATTTTAAAGAGCTATGCTAGTGACATGTGTCCTCTGGTCTCATGAAAGGGGATAAAGATTTCGGGGCTGGTAATGATACTTCCATATTTTTAATGTAGAGGATTAAGCAATATTCATTTCAATGAATTTTTAATGAATATAAATATGATATTCTTCCAAATTATTCAACATTTAGACCAGAATACGCCTGAAAATCAATATTTTAAATTTTTTAAATCCTTTTATAGACTAGTATTTATTATTAACAATATTTTTATATGTATGTTCTGAGAACACGATTACTGAATTTATCCACTGCGGGATTATTAGTTAATTAAGATAAATTATGGAAGTCTCAAAGAGACGAAGTTATTGATATGAAAAACATGTATGGAATTCTTTTTGTACGAAGGCCCAGGGCTTACAAAACCTTGATAACCTGTGAGACTTTCATAATTTATCTTAATTAAAAATGAAAACATACGTTCCTAAAAAGTGACATGAAACTGTCTTTAAATCAATACTTGATCCACACAAAACGTGCAATTAGGCATAATAGCAGCCATTATCGTTCTGCCGAAGCGACTGCCAGGAAAAAGGTGCAAACAAAAAGGCAAACGTTTTACGTACGTAATTACGAACGCCTCAAACAAGGATTCGCTGCCGGGAATGTAAACTGAGTGCGGGCAACATGAGAAGGCACGTAATACCGGGATTAAAATATGCTTCTTTGGAATATTTTAATATCGTCAGAGAGTTCCTTTAAAACCGGAATGATTATGACTACTTCAGATATACGCCAGAGTCACTTCAACCCAAAAAGGTGGGCTTTGGGTTCAGCATTGTGCGCGAAAGATAAAAATGAGTTCCTTTTTTAATTATCTTGGCTGGGTTATTTTAGCGTCATGTCCTGATCAAATAAGATATGTGGGACATGGGCCCGGGACGTAAATTAGACTGTCATAAAAATTAATAAAAATATGAGGGGTATATACTTGTATAAGAAAAGCAAAGGCAGCAAGCAATATGCAAAAAAAATGGAAAAATGTTTTAAATGCAATCACCGAGGATTACAAATTTAGAATTATTAAATTCGAGATTTTATAGGAAATACAGATATATCCTTTCCAAAATCATATTCTCAAATCAATATTTAAAGCAAATATAGCAATATTCTCGCAGTGCAAAAAAGGCAGAAATATCCACTTCCACCAATGGACCCCCAATAATGTATCACGTGACAAAATGGCAACTTCATAAAGTGAGAGATGATATATTTTTTTAGACTGAAACATCATAGCGAAGACAGCAATATCCAATTATGTAAATAGCAAAAACAGCAATGTCCACTATTTGGTAGCAAACACAGCATTATCCATGTTTTATAGTTAAATATGTATTTACCGATAGGTACACAGGGAAAACTGAGATGACAATTGCTTTCAAAACCTTATTTACAATAAGATGTAGGTTTCATAGATTCCAGAGAAATTTCCTGGAGTAGCGACAGATTTTTTGTATTTATCTCAGAAACACCTCATCAGTGGAATATTGCTCCCTTTGATATATGTACATATTTTTTATTTATTAATATTAACTTTATTATGTTATTTATTAATAACGCTACAACAGGCCATGAAGGATAATCACAGCAGCGAAATAGACTTACGAAAATCACATGTATTGTGATCTCAACGGGAATCGAACGCGGAACCTTTGGTACGAGACGCCAGTAATATGCCTACTGGACTATGAGAACCACGACTTGATGTATTCTTTGAGATAAAAGTGTTACAATAAAAAATAACACGTTTCACGATATTTTACTATAATATAAAAAAAATCAATAAAGTGTTTACATGAATGTATCATTCATCACATTGTGTAAACATAATAATGAAAAAAAAACATTTGTACATATGTATAATATAATATATCGATATTTTAACTATCCTCAGAATGCAAAGGTAACCTTTACAGAAAAATCTGTAATCATCTGAAGATCAGCTACCAGACAAATACTTTTACTGCTGTATATTTTTTTTCAAAGTACTCAAATCTAATTAATATTTAATTGATTATATTAATATAAAGTATATATAAAGTAAAATTCTATGTTAATAAATTGACTAAAAAAAACCTTATCCAAAATTGTCGATGACTACTGGCAAATGCATAATATGAAAGCACGGACTGCAGTCGGCAATGCGCGAGCTATCTTGCATTTAATAAATGGTTGAATACATTCAGTACTGTAAGTAGTTTTTCTTTGAATTTTACGCCTGAAACCATTTACGCAATACTCAAATAAGTAAACCGCAATATACGTCCATACACTGAACACCGAAAGAAGACCTATGTTACTAGCAAAATATGATGCAAAAAGGATCATTTTTGCAATTTCCATTCAAACCACTATATTGATGACATCTGTGTTAAATTTCCTAAAAAAAACTACGTGTTGATCCACGATTTTTTAACTAAATACAGAATTCGTGAGGGAAACGAGGAAAAACGTACAAAAACACGATGTTGGTGATGTGTTTTAGGCCGCAATGAGTGAAAGACAAAAGGTAATAGAATTTCTCAACCACTAGGGTATTGCCACCAGTAAACAAATCGCTAACACCCTCTCGTTTTACAAGTCCCGGGGCAAAGGAAACAGCCCTTTGACGTTAAAGGGGTGAAAACTACGACGATGAGAGGAAAACTTTGATCCTGAAAGCGTCATCAGGCCGCCGGGGAGCGTGCAATTTTCGGCCATATGTAAGAATGCGCTTCGCAATCGCTCTTCGTGATTTGTTACCGCAGTTGGAACTCGCGGGAACTTTTACCCAGTGTTGGAGAAATTTTAATTTTCACACACATTTTTCACAAAAGCAAAACATTCTAAAAGAGTAACGTGTGAATGGAGATTCCGTTTGATGTGGAAATATTTTTAGGAATTTTTTAAAATGTCGAAAGTGGATTTAACATTCTAAAAATAACGTTTCACAAAAGACAGCTTTAATATGGAAATTCTTCTTTATTCAGAATTTAATTAATTTAAAAGTGTTTGTTCTCTACATACATAAATGATTTTCTATTAAATAATGCGATCTACCGAATGATTAAATAAACAAGTTGAAATATTAGTATTTAAGCAGAATTATAGATGTGTGATAGAGACGAATCTGTTCATACGGGTAAGTATGTATGGAACTCTTTTTTTGGAACGATTATAGAGTTCCGACCGGTCATTGGCTGGCTTAAGTGATAACTTTACACATCTGTCAAATTTGGAAAGTTGTACATGGTATTTATGTACCTCGCCTATGCCATCTACGATTGAAATTTTTCATTCCCAAAAAAAGTAAGTACATGTTTAATATTATATAAATGTCGCCGCTAGTAACGAGACTATATTTTTTAATTAGAGTATGGAGCAATGTATATATAACTTTCACCCGAATTATTAACATATACACTAGAATACGCCTGAAAATTATTTCAAAATGTCACTCCTTCACATTTTACACAGTTTACGTTTTCCAACTGTTTTAATGATCATTAATCATTTGCTGCCCAGTGTCTTGTGCCTTCTTCATTTTGATTTAGGAGTTAAGGATTGTGTGTAACGTAAAAAAAAATCAATTTTTCAGATTAAAATGGTGAAAAACAACGAAAAAATTAAACCAACTTCGAGTCTGTTTGTGGATCACGCTATAATTTGGAATTATTTCAACCCGTGAAATAAAGATTTAATGAAGTTAAATAATTTTATAATTATCTTAGTAAATTAGATAGGGACTTTTTATATTTCCCTCTTTAAAACAGGCTGTTTGATTCTTATAGTAGAACAATGGCGCAGGCAATTCCTGAATAAAGCGCTAATGGGCGGCCGACACCTGTGAACGATAAAACGAACTAGTACCTGAACGGCCGGTTTCACAATGTGAGTTTAGACGACTGGGGTACAAGTATCTACAAAGAGCCACGAACTCATTAAGCAATTTCTGTAATTAAATTAAGTCAGTGTAAATGTGCTGAAGACATCTGACAGAACTTCTTAAATTTCTAAAGATTTTTTTTCTAAATATCTCCAAAAAAGAAAGAAAAAAGGTCTCAGAAGTGAGACCGCTATTATTTAACTGACGAAAATATTAGGTGAGGTGTTCAAAATGAATTTTGCCATTAACAGCGGTTTAATAATTGATACATTCTCTTGAAAACATGTTTGTATGTTTTCGAAGCATTTTATCATAAAGATATCAATTCGAAAATCTCCGCTCTGGGTAGGTATATAGTCAATATATTTATTTCAAGTTCGTTATTATATACTGGCGGTTTTGCTTCTGAATACCTCAAATATAAGAAAGTCTGTTTTTAAAACATTAAATTTAAATTTCGGTAAATAAAAATATGCGAAATCGTGAATGGTATATGTCAAATTTTTAAATCGGCCTCAGGAAGCATCGTAGAATCAGTCTACAATTGCCAGTAGACTAATTTTAGTGGACGGGCATTTGTGGCATGCCCAGAATATTGAAAATCTTTACACCCTGTAGTAAGAAATAGCGTGTCAGGGACAAAATGACAAAAAATGTACCGTTTCAACCGACACTAAGCAAGTAACTAAAATTATGTTGGTTGCAACGAATCCAAACATAGCAAGTTCTGTCTACAGTAGAGAACAAAAATGTATTTTTTTTTTGCCACGCTATGCGTCAATGTGGCAAAAAAATTATCGTTGGAATAATTTTTAAAGAATTACGGTGGATGCAGGCGTGTGCATCGAAGCGTGAGTTATGCGCAAACATATATTTTGAAAACTAGGCGAATTTAAATATTTATCTGATTATTACAATGCATTGAAATCTGAATAATGTATAATAATCTGTTCTAATCTAATATGAATGATAATTTCGTTATCTGTCTGTGTATCGGTCCGTAAATTCGTAATTTGCTTGGAATTTAAACAATAGATAATTAGAGTGTGACATAATAATCTTAACATTTTAAAATTATTTTATTAAATTTAGTTTAAGGTTTAAGCAAATAATTAATGGTTTTCTATTCATGAATTTTCAGTTTCAAAATGTACGGCTAGTATTGTCATACTTGTGAATGATGATACTGAAAATAATATTAGGAACGTTCTTAGGTTTCCACGGCGGTTCAGAATCTTCTGGTTTATGTTTTCTGGGGTATTGTGCCAAGTTTTTAAACACCAGGCCAGAAAGGTCGCAAAAACACAACATACTACTCCAGAAAACACAAACAAGTAAAAATGAATATTACTTAATGATACATTTTTTGGTGCATACACGGGCCGCCCATGTAGCCGCCTCCATCACTTCTGATAAATGGATGCGCGCGCACCCCGAGCGAGCGACAGACGGCGACGTCCTATACTCGAGGAATTCGAATATTGACAATAAAGTATTGTTTCGAATCAAACTATGTATCATTCTTTCTTGTAGAGGTGTATTATAAGCCATGTTCCATCTGATTGAGGCCACTATATGTCAACACTAACATGAAGAAGAAAAGCAGAAAAAAATATAAAGTTTTAAAAATAGAGATGTATTTCCGAAGACTCCTTTACATTTCCAACGTTGACCTTGTTCCACAGTACAAACCATCGAGCGACGAACATTTTAACACAAATTTAAGTTACGTAATTACAATCATGGTCTAAAAAATTTAACAAAGGCATTTAATTACCTCCTCCCGGTACCTCGGCAAACTGCTTTGAAAAATCTCAATTATGAATTGTTTACAGAAAATAATTGCCATGAAATAAACAAGAAAAAAACCGCGAGAAAGGAAAAAATACAAAAAGTTGTTTTAAATATCTTTATTGCTCCGTAATCATCAAGACTGGTATACAAAATTTGTATTTTTTCCCCGTAAATATTCTCCTGCCTTTCAATGTACAATATAACACAAAGCGGCGCGAGATATTAGTGACACCATTCTTAATTTAGGTATTTAATGAGAGTTTGAGGGCGATCATTTTATTAGGGGGTCTTTGCGAACGTCGGTGGTGTCCCGCGCCTTTGACGCTATTCGCCAGTTTTAAAATTAGATTATATAATATTGAAATCTTTACAATTGAATTAAGCGCTCTCTAAATCAAAAATATTCAAAAGTGAAAGATACCTTCCGAAAGGAACGTGTCAAGTAGATGAATAAGTAGCGAAAATAATACGCGCGGCCAAGAACAGTGATTAAGCTGAAATTGCTGTAAGGATGCCGTCAAAAGGGGATACAAAGTACAAAATACTCAATTAAAAGATAAAAGGACACCGCAGAGAAAGACCGCCTAAGATTTTAAAATATCTTCATTACGGCATTTGATCTTTTGTCAGCATATAAATTGCTACTTTGAATTTTTATATTTCATCTTATACCTTGAAGTTCTAAAAATAATTTGAGCCATCGATCATTTAAAAATCAAAAAAATTGTCCGAATTGTAGCAATTTGAAGCTAGTGTAGTATATGAATTTTTAAACGAATTTCATGATTTTCGTGTGATTCTGGAAACTAAACTTTTGAAACTGGTGGAGAAAATATCTCAAAAACTATAAACTTGGTCAAATTTTGTTAAGATTTCACTGATAACATTATCTATGATGTAATTTTTAACCCTTTAATTTTTTTCGAACTCTCTCATTTACACAAAAAAAAATTTGCGATATACCTCATTAAATTGTTAAATAGGCAACATTATTTAAAAAGAAAATAATTACAATTTTCATTACATCAAACCCTGGCGACAAGATCATATCCACCAGCCGCGGACACAAGGAGAAAGACTTTGCCGGTCAGCTCCGCCATTTTGAAATTTTTAAAAAGATTTATCAATGAAAAATATAAACCGTAAAATTAATAAAATAAATTTTGTGTGTGCAATAGGTCAGTCGAAAAAATAATTTGAATTTGAATATATTTTTTGGTGCCTAAAGGGGGTCTAACCCCTTACGTTAGTTTGTGTAAGAATAAATATGCCTGCCGCATAAATATACTAACTGCATCTATTAGTAATACTTGATTCCATCTAAAATGCAAGAAGTCCCGCATCATGTTGATACGCCGGATGCACATATGAGAACCGGTCAGGGCGCTGTGATTCGAGACACAATGTTTGGAAATTGTTTTCAAAATCTTTTTGATATCAAAAAATATTCTGTGAATTGATCCACTGCATCGTACAAGTTAAGCTCGTGAACTAGCATTTTAGACACTCCCTTAAAAGTGCATGATTCCAATACATTACATAAATATATAAATCTAACTATGTGTTAAAGTTGAATGCATTGATTTATAATTTAAATGTGTAATCTTATGTTTTTAAAAATCTTTAGGCACTTAAAAGTATAAATTTAATATGTAGATGTTGTGAAATTTATGTATTCAGTAATGATAATTTAATATAATATATGCGGCTAAATCCAAGATCATGGTCCCACGCGTTATAAAACAGATCCGTCTAAAAATAAGTATTTCTTGCTATAATTGAATGTCCTGATTACAAAATTAAAGATAATTGACGCTTGACTAATAAGTATTAAATAAAATATTACACATTAAACTTTCGTGATTTCCATGTGTCAAACGATCTATTTTTATTTTCAATAAGATTTTTACACGTATCTGTGGATAAGTATTTGAATCATAGACAATAGTAAGAACGTATCCTGAACTCTGAAGGCTGTAGCAGGCGAGTATACTTGGGCACAAACCTGTGGAATGCCCCCACGACTGCCTTGCCACCAAACCATAACACAACGAGTTACAATCCTGACGGGCCGTAGCAGGCGAGTATTCGGGGGCACAAACTCTTGGAACGCCCCCACGACTGCCTTGCCACCAAACCATAAAACAATAAAATTTAGATTGCATAATATTTTTTTTCTTTTATGGTTTGCTCTTTTACATCAGTACTTATACTTTTTCTATGCTTGTTAATGAATGACATTCAAAATGTATATTACAATTTTATAAACTTTAAAGCGTAATATTTTATTTAAGACTTATTATTCAAGGTTAATTATTTTTCATTTTGTAATCAAAACATTAAATTATATCGAGAAATACTTTTTTTTCAGCCGAATCTGTTATATGACCCGTTGGACCATGTTCTTGGATTATGCCATATATATACAAACCATCAATTTAAACCTATGTTATTACATTTTAATTTGACATTATACTCTCCATAATGTGAGCCAATAGCTCGATCTAGCTCGAGTATTTACAAGCCAAATTATAATTAAAAAAATTATTAAGCAGAAACCATTTAGAAGTGGTAGTTTTTATTATACAAAACCATTTGAGACGTGTGGGCAATGTCAAAATACATCGCCGTCAAAAATAAAGGATTTGACTTCTTTTTTACACTGTTTCTTTCTTTAAATTTGTTTTGTGAGAACAATGTAATGAACCATTTAACTCCCAAGTGTATACAGTGCTTATGTGCTATGGTGGTTCTTAAAGTTGGTGTCTTTATTAGCCCTTTTGTTTTACATCTATTACTTATACAGCATAAGGGGTGGGATTTATTTATAAAATAATCTTTATGGGTTTTGCATAGGGCGTTAGTTTTGTATAATTCTGTAAGAGATAGTACTTTAAAATCTTAAAATATATTTACAGTATTATTTTTTGTATTCTAATTAATGGCTGTATAGTGGACTTATAAGCCCCTCCCCACCTAATAATACCATACTCTAAAAGAGGACTCCAGCAACATTTTCATTCATTTCATACACCATTTTAATAGTATTTTTATTTTGATATTTGAAACTATGAATTTGGTCAAAACAAAATTTTAACCTAACTATTCTTATCTTAGGATGATTAAATTAATATGGTGTTTCTAACATAAATGGTTTACAAGTACTGAATGGATTAGATGCTTACTTATATTGATGAAATATGAATTAGAATTATGTAAATTATGAAAAATATGAATTATAATAAAACTTGAAGTGCTCGATTTAATACAAAAAGTTAACTGCGACTGTAAACCAGGCCTCGAGCAATTAAGAAACCTTGTCTGACTGAATAAAATGAGGTTTACGGTGTTTGTACATCTGTTAGAACATATAAACAATGCCGAGAAAGATATAAAAAACCGGGGTTTTATGAAATTACACCACCGAAGCTCAGAATTTCTACGTCTCGTCTCGTCCGCAGAAGGTCAAAAATCAAGTACTCGCAAAATGTTTTTCATCGAACGAGCAATCTGAATGGATAGGCAGAGATGATTAATGAGAACGGTTAATTACGAGTAGCGTAAACTCCCCGCGTTTACATCTCGAGCGAGACGACTGTGAAGTATTGAGACTTGACTGTGAAATGCAAGGGTCGTATTCTTTATTTATGGTAATGTTTCAGGACTCGCAGGTTTAATTATTATGTCTAATAAATTAAGTGAGTTTACTGCCAATAAATGGCGTTATCGCTAATGTTTTTCTTACCCGAAATTACTGATCTAAACTCAAAAATCTAGTTGACAAGACGCCGTACAACCCGCGATGCTGTAGGATAAAGGTAGAAAATACAATGAAATTATAAAAAAAACAATTCAAATTTAACAAAATGTTAGATATGTTAGTATACAACCACTTACTGACATTCTTAATCTACGGGTTTCGAGACGTGCCCGTCTCTTCGTAAAGACAACCACTACGTTCGCATGAAAATATCACTACACATCATAATCATAGTACTATTCACACGCCTTCCCAAAATATCCTCCCATGCATGCTAATCTAACAGAAGGCTAAATAATATCCACTAAGGTCAAAAGAGATGATGAATTTGAGAGGTGAGGAAAGTGAGACTGGGTGGGGTATAAAGGGTTGTCCTGACGAAGAAACGGGTACGTCTTGAAACCGATTGTTGCAAGCCATACAACTGCGTAGGTATCCAGAACTGTAGAAATTGTCATTTCTACGCATACCTTTCATTGTAATGTCGTTAAAAATAAAACTTGACGACATAATAAGGACCAGAGGCCTTTCTGGTCTTTCGACCGATGTGCGATCTGATTACCTTTATAACATATGAAATATTCTAGATCATTGCGCAATTTTCTGGCCCTTATTAAGGATTAATTAAAGAAGGAAAAAATGCGAAGAAATTTTTTTTACATTTTTTTTTTTATTATTTGTTTTTATTTACTTATGTTCATGAATTACACCTACATGTTTCGGAAAAACCTTTACATCGTCAGGGTGTTTTATAAATTTCAAAATATCAAAATGAATCATGTCTTTTGTTTTTTGGTTTTCTACATTATTTAAAAAATTATTTTTAAATATGAATGCTGAAGTTTTTGATTACACAAAATTTTTTTTTGAATTGGACTATTAGTAAAATTTAATTGATTACTAATGATAATTGTTTACTTAATATTTAAAATACATCATTCATTTTGATATTTTGACATTTATAAACCACCATGACGATGAAAAGGTTTTTCCGAAACATGTAGGTGTAATTAATGAATATAAGTAGATTAAAACAAATAATAAAATTCATTTTATTAAAGGTCAATCTACAAAGTTGCTCAACCAATTGAAAAAAAAAATATCCGTTTCATGAGAATATCCCCCTAATGATAAATAGAGAAGAAACTTAAATCTAGTAGGATGAAGTGATATTTGAAGCAATGTCTACGTTGTATCATTATATCAGAATTCGCAGCCCTTCCAAACTTTCTCACAGTCTGACATCATAATGTCATCAAATCTTTCCTCCCACGATCTCCGCTCGACCTTCGTCAAAAGCAACATTTATCAGCACAACCTATTTACTAGACTACAATGAAATAATTTTCTTCGACGTAGATATACGAAATAATAAATTTTCCTCGTTGAGTGTTAAAAGCCCTTTTAATGAAAGAGAATCTTATGGTTACTTGAATCAGAATTTTTCAGAAATTAACGACAAATTATAATGTTATTTATAATAAAATAAAATTATTTGTATAAGTATACATGTGGATACATAGTTAAGGAGATAAGCGATTTCAAAGTTTGCTTTTTTCCAATATATCAGATGTATATTCTTTAAAACGTTAGACTACCTTTGAAATAACTTATATTGAATACCTATAATATATTAATTCGCCTTAATACAAGTCAAATAATATTATTAAAACCTTTTTTCACATAGAATTTATGATTTTAAATACGAAAAAAGTAACCCATAAAAACCAAGTTTTTATTATACTCCCTTTCTCATTTACTAGTGGAAACTGGTTTGGCGCTTAACCTACACGTTGGGCTTCGGTCGAGCGACGCTACGAAAGGGAGTAATAAAAAAATCCAAAATTATACTATAATCAGGTTCCGTGACTACCAGACGCGTTGAAATATTTTCATACAACTCAATAAGTTAAAAATTTGAAAAATCCAAAGATTATTAATGTTTTTTAAATTTGATTGATCTTCTTGATCGTCGCCACGAGTCTGCTTGCAAAGTTTCAGCTCGATTGGATGAGGGTTAAAAATTGATCCAAAGTTTTTTCGTCAAGTAAGCAGACGCCACGAGTTAATATAAAGGGAGTAAAAAGACGAATTAAAACATATAACATAACACTAAACTTACAGGAATTTAATATATATATATAAAATGTCAGATGTTTTGAGCTTCGATATGACACTTCATACTTTGAAGATTAAATTCTAAAAACATTTGTCAGTCAATTTAATCAAGATTTTTATATATTTGTGAATTTTGCTGTCATCTGTGAACCAATTGTCATAAATTTTCGAAATTCGTAGTGAAGTACCTATTACATATACCGACGGAGTAATTCAAATTTTAAATATTCCGTGACGTCGTCAGGCCGCTGTTGGTAGTGATCAAACATTTGTATGGTTTCCAATTTTAAAAAATCAATTAAATTTTCTAAAAATCCAAAATTATACTATAATTGTTTATTTTTTAACGAAAATTTGATAGTTCTTCTTGATCGTCGCCACGAGTCTGCTTGCAAAGTTTCAGCTCGATTGAATGATCGAGCTGACATGAAACACATAAAAATCGATCCAAAGTTTTTCCGTCAAGAAAACAAGTAAGCAGACGCCACAAGTTAAAAGAAAGGATGTAATAATTTGAGGAAATTTTTTACAGAAATGGCACGATTTAAATAATCTATTATAATTATTGTTAAAAATGTGGAACGAGTATTATACTCCTTTTTCCGCAAAACACACAAAATAAATTTAAAAAAATTCAATACATGTGTTTTTGTAGTGAAGCAAAAAGTTGCGCGATGCCCTGTTTCGTATTAGCAAAGACAAAAAAATATTTGCACCCGCCGCAGAAATTTCTCGATCACTGAGCGAGCATTTCCAACAGTGGATTTTCAGTTCCGCAACTGTTTCTACATCTGAAAAATGTACAGTGCGTTTGAAGCCCTATTCAAATTGTCCGCGATGCAAAATCGTTGAAAATACAGAGACACCGTTGTGCTACCTAAAAAATACCCAGCACAGCTTTAACTCAATTATTTCTTGGAAATTAATCAAACGAATGATATTTTAATACAAACACGATAAAACAAACACGACAATGTAAAGACGATAATACAAATAAGACAACACAAATTCGATAATACATACAGGATCAAACAAATATTATTAACAATACAAATATTTGTGATTTCCTATATATAGATTGGCCGTCTATTGTAAATTGACGGTGACCACTTGTGAAAAACCTGACCTAGTCGTGTATAAGGTGGTTGAGCCTTGGCTCACCGAACCGAAGCTACCAACTAAAAATTTTTTTAAATTTAACCGAAATTAATAAACCATCTAATATAAGTTCTAATTCAGATACGCAACCTAAAATACTCTTACTGATCTCGATCGTACTGTTCCGAAATACACATTATAAAATAGATAATAACCTATAAGTATCTCTACGTAGATAAAAGATTAGAATTATCCGTTTTGAATGAACTGAAAGGATTATTTTGTAAGAACGCGATGCGGTCGTAATGTTTCTTATCGATGTTTAATTAATATCAAAATCCTATTAAGTTACCGCAAGTTTCATTCTAAATGCAAATACTACCTAATGGCTTTTATCCTAGTTTACCAGGATATCTCTCTATACTAGATTATCTATTAAATGGCTCATGATGTCGTTTTTTTCCTAATTTATAAATAAATAAATCACTATACTCTCACTCAATTACTATAGAAACGTCTAAGTTATTGGCTCGTGATATCGTCTTTAGTCTATAACTCCCCCTCTATTGTGACGCACGTGGCAACCCTAATATTTCAGAAAACGTGTTGGAAATTCTATATTTACACATACAAAGATAATAATATACTTATAATTTTAATTCGGACTTGACTACAATACGTATAAAATTTATTGTTTAGAGTTTACATTTACTGGAATAACTAACCATAACAGAACCGTAAAATATCTGAAAGAAAAGGCACATTTACATATCATTTTGTTTTTAAATTTGCTTACTTTTGTTGGCTGCTTCTGTATACAATTTATAGTTTGGAGAAAAACACATAATCAGATTGTTTCAGTGATTCGCCTCTGGATTGGTTATCTTGGTAGAAACTGTATTTATCTGCAAACCGAGAGTCTAATAATTTGAAAATAGGTCTACTTCCGAGTATGTGGTGTCTGTCGCTAACAGAACTTCACTTTTCTCGTTAGGAATTTATTTAACAAGTTTTTAAAAATGAATCTATGGAAAGGAGGATCGATGTCCGTGGGTAATGACATATCCTCGGTTTCCGCGTAAAGGGGCCCCCTCGTCCCGCCCCTAAAATGCCATGAAAAACTTCCTTCTATACATTTTCTCTGGCGTTTCCTTTACCTTGATAAACAACCCGAAGCTAAATCTTGATATAGCCACGTAGTATGTTCCATTGCCTCGACAAATCGTCAGCATTCCGAGGAAAATGTAAATCCTAGGTATACCAAAACTTTAGGGATCACTTGCGTCTAAAGATTAAGTTGAAAGATATTAATAGTGGCATCTAATTCTTTTTAGGGGTCCTTGCGTCTAGAAGAATGTTGGTTATTAGTTTAAAGCTGATTATTGCAATTTATCCTCTGTGGAGTATAAAGATAATTTCTTGGTAAATGAAAATGTGAATTCCTCCTCGTAGAATGAAGACAAGTATGTTTAACCAATGGAACATTCTACGTGAACAGAATATATTAACCATGTGTCAATACATTCATAGATATCCAAAGCGTAGTGAATAAATCTACCTCACCAACTTCCTATGACCATGTGACTATATTTATACAATAATTAAACGAGTTATCTGAGCAAAATAATTCGTGTAGATAACGGGACTACTTTATTTCAAATATCGTTGAAACATTTTTTTAACGTCCGAACGAAATCGCAATATTCAGGGGTGTATCCTGAATCGGTTGCGCATAATTAATAACACGATTCACTTTCTCTCCCTCCCGTTCATATAAGTCAGAATCAAATATTTCGAAATCACAGCGCTCTCACCCAGAAGTTTCTTCCTTCAATCAAGTACAGGTGTAATTTCGCCCCATTGTGGAATGACCCATCTGTACTTCTTGAAATTCCC